>JAMWET010002074.1:282500-336270 GCA_024036415.1 Prochilodus magdalenae | reverse complement strand
AGAATATAGAGGGAAAGAGAATAAAGAGAGGGGGATATGGAGTATAAAGAGAGAGGGAGGAAAATGGAGAGGTGGGGATAAGAAGAGAATGAACACATGTAATGGTGCTCATGTGAGAGATGACTGCGGTGGTGATTGATGCTGTAGTACGCCATAATAACTGTACTTCTCCCTCGTCCTGTGTCAGACATTCATCTTCATGACCGTTGTGTATTTCGGACCTTTGACCTGCTCCATCATCACTACGACGCGGAAGTTCTTCACCATCCTGGGCTCAGTGCTGCTGTTCGGAAATGTCATCAGCACCGTGCAGTGGCTGGGGACCGTCCTGGTCTTTCTAGGCGAGTGGATTTCTTTGCGTTTTTGCTTTCCGTTCTGTTTAAGTGGTAGATTTCTGACAGAAAGAGAAACTTTCTTTTTCTTGGGCAGTGCTGGGTTCCCACCTTTTGCTTTATCTTTCAGTGGCTTTTTAAATTAGGCCCTATTTGTGCCTCTGTTTCTTTCTCAGTAATGAGCTGTCTCGCTCCCTCTTGTGCTCTCCTGTTCACTCTCACTCTTGTCAAGCTCCAGATTTGAGGGCTTAGGTTTCTTCCTAATCCTATCACGCGGAGGTGTATAGTCTGGGCTGTATTTCAGTGTGAGCAGTAGCTTTGTAAAGGGTCATATTCGAATAAGACCGCTAATCTAGGATCAGTCTTTGCCTGCATGAATCTAATTAATGTGAATAAATACGGATGAGGGAGCTGATTCCAGATCATCATTTAAAGCCATTCTAGTTTATGAAATTTGATGTCTTTATAGCCACCAGTGTGGACATGTTTGATGTCTGAATTTTTCTTCTTTAGTTTTGTGCTGAAAGGCTAATGGAGCTAATGTAGCATGCCTAAATCATCACACATTGGCTTCAAATTGCATAATGTTATTAAGCAATTTAAAAAATTGGCTCTCTTGCGTGGGTTCTGCCACTTCCTGTTATTTCTAAGTTACTTTCTGTTCTTTTGTCATTTTTATAGATAACTGTATGACAGAAACCACACAAACAAGTCTATTTGAGCGTACGTTGCTACTTATCAATGTGCCAGCATGCAGTTTGCACCATGGCATCTTGGTGGCTATATAAGCAATATGATAATAATATTAGGCATTATTCCATCACACTACAGCCTTTCCTAGCATAGTGTTTTTACAGTTATTCACTAACCATGGGCCTCTTTCACCAACCATCTTTCATAAGAAAGGCTTTTTTTAAAAAAAATCCACAGTTTTTATGAAGAATTTGACATTCATTAATGTTTTTTTTTTATTTGGGACTCGTTTGAAGATAGGAACACTTCCGTGGTTCAGGAATGTGTTAACTCTGATATAGATAGACTATATGGCAGTATTGCTTATATGTCGCTCTGCTGGTGTATTTTTGTTAGATCAAAAATGAAATATTAGGACATACAGGGGTTGGACAATGAAACTGAAAAACCTGTCATTTTAGTGTGGGAGGTCTCATGGCTAAATTGGACCAGCCTGGTGGCCAATCTTCATTAATTGCACATTGCACCAGTAAGAGCAGAGTGTGAAGGTTCAGTTAGCAGGTAAGAGCACAGTTCTGCTCAAAATACTGCAATGCACACAACATTATGGGTGACATACCAGAGTTCAAAATCGGGACAAACTGTTGGTGCACGTCTTGCTGGCGCATCTGTGACCAAGACAGCAAGTCTTTGTGATGTATCAAGAGCCACGGTATCCAGGGTAATGTCAGCATACCACCAAGAAGGACGAACCTCCACCAGCATCGCGTAGTGACCTGGCCACTATCCTGCAAGAAGAATGGCTTAAAATCCCTCTGACCACTGTGCAGGACTTGTATACGTCATTCCCAAGACGAACTGACGCTGTATTGGCCGCAAAAGGAGGCCCTACACCATACTAATAGTTTCATTGTCCAACCTCTGTATATCATATGCATTGAGAATAGTATAGTAGCTACATGCTTCCATTACCTCATAATTCCAGTGATAACATTATGAACCAAACGTCAAACACTGATCAACTGCATCTGTGTCAAAGAAGATATTGTGCGAATGTTGTTATTGGCCGTTCGATGACTCGGGCAGAAATCTGTGGACTGATGTTGTTGCTTTTGATCTCTGTTTTTTTTACAGGCTTGGGGCTGGATGCCAAGTTTGGAAAGGCACCCAAGAAAACTACACACTAAAGCACACAAAGAATGCACGAGGGTGCGTTTAAACTCATGGACAGTAAGCTGAAGAAGCGATCTGTTTCTGTAGGTGCATTACTCCCATCTGTGGCTAATCTTATAGACATTTCTATTACTTATTTTTATTGGTTCAATTGATATTGAATATTGTCTGTTGCCCTTAACAGAGGGACACTAACAGCAGTACAAATCTCCACTCATTAATCCCACATGCAGTGGCAGACCTTCTTTTACCTGAAACTAAAAAGGGAATAAGTTGGAAATCATTGGATCAAATTGTTAATATACTGCCCAACAGTCATATAAAGAAAAGTATGAGAGCCCTTATTTTAAGTTACATGTTTTGTTGAGGTAAAACTAGATGTCCTTTTTTATATATCCGGTTGGGGAAAGTATGATAAAACAAAAAAAGCGTCTTGTTCCAATATTTTAAACTCTGCAAATAAAAAGTAATTGTGGGGGCGGTGTTCAGACCTTTGCATATGACTTTGTCCAGGTGGTTTGTACTGCTTTGAGTTACACTACCCAGGGAAAACCAGAGCCTGAAGGAAATGACCTTTATAAGAATGTATTGCACATTTATGTATGCACACCAGTCTAACCAATACTCTCAAATCAAGCCCCAAAAAATCCCAGTTTTAGTCTTACTGCTTCTCTGGATTGAGTTGGATACCTCATTTGTGGTTCATATCAAGTGTCCATGGTCGCCGTCATGAGTGTTTGTGTCTGGGTATTTGTCTGTCTGTACGCACTCCATCCAAGCCCTACAGTCTTTCCACTGTGCCGAGTACATAATGGAGTTCACAACAGCCACGCTTAGCCAGGCGGATTATATTCCTGATGAAATTCATTCCAACATGTGCACCGTAAATCTTTCATGTAAGACATGAGATGAGTTTTCATGTATTTGTAATCATGTTGTTCATTTTGTTTACTGTCTGCGAGATGCCATTGTCTTCTCCGTACATTTTAGAGGAAAAGAAAGCAGTTTTGGAATAATTTGTTGTGGTATGTGTCTTTTTTCCTTTTCCTTCTCTTTTTTGTGGCCAACTCCAGTTGGAAATGTAATGGATGTTAAACTAAAAGGGACTCTGCCAGACTGGTGGGGGTTTCTGTTGACCAGCTGTTGTAAATGAGCAGCCGCCAAACAGTGTGTTGGACTCTGCCAACATGGCCATGCTGTCCGTCTGTCCAGAGAGAGAAACACCTCGCAAATGACATTAAAATTAGATCTTGGACGTAAATGGACTCAATATGTGCATCTTTGTCTCCATGCGCAAGCAGCGTTATGTAATATTTTGCAGCCTGTTTATCTGCATGCAAAGTTACAGATATAATGGTTCTCCCAGAAGTCTCTAAAACTGTACTGTTCATGAAGTACACAAAAACTATAGATACGCAGATGCCATTGTACAGTGGGTCAAGTGCCAAGCCGTTCACTGCACACAGGAAGCAAGACACAAAACAAAAACTTTGATATAAATAACAAATGCTTTCCCACCAGTCTCCCAGGCCCCACCCCCCTTCAGTTAGTACATCAAAATAATAATGTTTACACAGACACAAAAGAGTAAAGTAACCTGAATTAAAGATAACCTCGCACATACACCAATCACTCCTTTCTACCAGTACAGAGATGTAGCATCTGACATGTCTGGTCAACTTTGAGAAGTGTGAAATTTATATATATATATATATATATATATATATGAACACATGAACTGGATAAAAGTGCCACCAGGGAACCCATAAAACTTTAATTCTAGATAAATTGGTTGCTGTTAGGTACCATAAAGCTCACTATCATAGCAGTTCTTTTTACCACTGCCATTTCAGCTCACCCTGAGAAAACCAAGGCCAACTCTACCCTGGTTATAAACTTACTGTATAAAGAAACCATTTCTCATGTATTCAGTTTCCAGTCAAAGTGTTAAATACAAGCTATTTGTTTTTCAGGAGATTCTGAGTAGTTAAGATCTCAAATAATTCACATAAACGCATAAACTGGGACTATAAACAACAATGCAAGACCTGGCAGACCACCACAACTGTCACCATCAGATCAGCATCACTTTAAAGCCTTAGCGATCGAGAGAGAGAGAGAGAGGGAGGAGGAAATCAAGCTACACTTCAGACCTGAACATCCACAAATGTTTCTATCCATCAAGAAAACAATCAGTCAAGCAGTTGTTGTGGAACTCTTCTAAATAAGTAGGAATCAGTAAAATCACAGAGTCACAATTAATGCTCCAAAGCAATATATTTATTGAAAAGCTTTCGGCCGGGGGAGAAGCTCCTGGCAAATACCCAGAGATCTCCGAAGGTTGACCAAGTTACAAAAGGTTATATATCTCCCCAACGGGGTGTTGTCACCTTTCATTGGTTCACAGCAGACAAAGAAGTTACAGCGCATTGGTTACACCTAATTGTGATATGAATAAACAAAAGAGTGTTAACATACATGCATGATTAATGAAGGGGAAGGAAGCTCAAATATTGTTTTCAGTAACCCCTTACACCTGGAGACATACAAACAAGTATGCAACTTTGAGGTCACTTGAACAATAACTCACTGTGGCCTGCAGATAAGGCCTACACTTGGAGCTAGAGGAGTAGCTAGCTCGCTACACTTCGAATGAAAAGAAGTAGCTGATTTGTGATCCCTTTTACACAGAGCAGTAAAAGTCCACCTGGAAGTCATGATTAAGTGCCTAAACCTCTTTGTATGTCAGTCGGAATTTAATGTACTAAGGGAATAAAGCTAATGGAATACATATGGTGTATGTGAGAGATAATAATCATCTGGCTATATATTTACCTCGAAACCACACAGTCAACCTTTATTTAAACTCAGAGTTCATTTAAGATGGACCTCTTTTACAATGAAGCTGAACGTTTTACAAAAAGCCAGAACTGAAAATAGTACTTACACGTTTATGATTAAAAATGTGCAGCAATAAAGTTTAAAATATACCCACAAAATATCAGATACAGATACATCAGGGATAATAAATAATACTGTCAAACAGCAGCAACAATAATAATGCAAGGAAAATAACTAAATCGAGTAAGAGCGAGTAAGAGTGTTTTCCTGATGCTAAAGTTTTCTTAAAATCAACTAAATGAAGGATGTTCTCTGATTTTTGCACAAAATACTATATCTATATCATCATATGATTAGATGTCCATCAGCGGTTTAGAGGCTGTCAGAGTGAGTAGCAGCTATATTCAGTCTATAAAGATGAAGGCTGAATGTCGCTGAATGGTGTAGTAAGCAGGGAGAAGTACTTGGTCTCAGTCAGGTTCTCCAGCGCCATGTCAGACCTAATCCTGGACTGAAAATGGTTTTCAGTGGTGAATCATACTGACATCACAGTTTGGTCTGAAACTAATTGTATGAGAAAGCAGCTAATATCTTTCTCACCAAGAGTGATGTTTTTCGCCAACAGTCAGAAAATATGAACAGCGGTCTGATTAGCACCGGCACCTTTCTGGGCATGTCTCGGCTTTGTATAAATTGTCTTTTTCAGAAGAGAGTGGAGTTTAAAGCAGGTCAGATGGCCCTGGAGGGAGTCTCTCCTGCCCACCTGTCGCATTCGTGACATGGCTCCAGAGTGTCGTCGTTTGCCTCCGTTTGCTTAACCAGAACTCTCTGCAAAGAAAGGTTAATGCTCAATTGAGAGCAGAAAATGAAATTGCAGGGAAACAAACACGAGTGGGTGTCAGGAAAGCCAATCTGATTAAAGGAGTGAGCGGAGGAGAACTGGCAGAGCAGCTAAACCCTACATTTCCAAACTCAGCGTTTAAACAGCCTGCCCTCAGGGCAGCTTCACTCGAACACGCACACTCTTTTTCGCTCTCTCTTCCCTGTTTTCCCCTCTCTCTGGCTTAAATTGTGCGAGATCAGGTTGTAAAACACAATTTCAAAGCATGTGTTGTACTTTGTGTGCAATGCATACTAAAAGGTGCATGATAGGGAAGAACACTGGCCAGATCTGTGCCAGAAATAATGTAACTTAAAATGGGAAACTGTCTTTAAATGGACAGTGCTACATTTAGTAATGGTCTATGATGAAAATCTCTCATAACTTTCTGCTATGCTGTCAGCCACCCATACCTTCAAAACCTCCTGAAATGAAGACTGAGATTGCTCAAGGATATTAGATATACAGAAGATTTGTTATGCCCAGCACAGTTCACATCTAATAAGAAAATACAGAGCTTTAAGTTCTCCAGGCGCCGTTACTTAAAGGGCTGATATCATGATAAACAGAATTTCCTAGATTTGTTTAATGTAAAAGATGATGTACCATGTGAACACTGTTAAGGTCTTAATATAGAAACTTTATGGAAACTAAGATGTGAGAACAACCTGGTTTAAATTCATCATCTGAGTGTGCAAGATGTGCGAGAATGTAATGAAGTGTTCTGATTTCTTAAACTCCATCCATTTTAAAATTGTCTACAGAATGAAACAGCTGAGATGTATACAAAGTCTCTCAGAGGTACATTCACAGTGGTGGGACCAGATGTCTGGAGTGTGTTATTATGGTATTCTGTGAAATGGTCATCTGTGATAATGGTTTCTGACAGTTTTGTGATAAACGTTTTGGTTAAAAACATACAGTATTGTAAACTATTCATGGTGGAGGGATACCAAACGGGTACTGTAAGACTATAGTCCCAAAAGGAGACCTATTTTTTCATATTTTATGACCAACATATAATTTACATATATAAACTATAAAGAAGGCATGTGTGGGTTTACTGGGGGGTTTTGGATAGTAAATAAAATGCCTTCACATCATCACCACTTTTAAAAAAATCAACATCTGTAACTTTCTCTACATGAACCACTCTGAATTCAGCTGTTAACATTATCAAGGACCACATTATACAAACATTCTGAAAGATTACCCAGGAGACACTCTCTATCTTTACATCTTTAGTAAGGATGCTTAATGGCCTCTCACAGTAATGATGATGCAAATTCTAGAGCCAGATTTCCTGGTTTAACGACTGGTTTAACTTTAACTCCAGCATCTATCTTCATAGGAACTTGGTTAGGTGCAATCATTCTCATTTTAATAAATTAAAATAACAAACTCAAACAGAATGACCAATCACGAAGCAGTACAGATGCTGTCAATAACTTAAACTTTCCTACTACTACAGCTGAGTAGAATTAATACTGTTGTGTGAAAATAAAAGTATATCTGCGGTACAAGCTCAGTAGTCTTCCAAATTCGTTACTGATTGGACCCTGTCATAGACACTATTTAATAAATACCTACTAATTAATAAGGTCCAGTGAGTCACATACACAATCATCCATGGCTCCACAGTCCTTAAGCAGTCGCCACAGGACGCTGTTGGCTGGATAGTTTTGGTTGGTGGACTACTCCCAGTCCAGCAGTGACACTATGATGTTTAAATACTGTCTGGTCTACTGAGACTGGTACAACACACACTAACACATCATCACCACGCCAGTGTCATTGCAATGCTAAACGAGACCCACCAACCACATGATAAGTGCTCTGTGGTGGTCCTGGGGAGAGGGGCCTGTCATGACATCGTAGAACATGGGGGCTAACAAGGTATGCAGAGAAACAGATGCACTACATTCTGTAACTGTAGAGGCACATGTATGTATGTAGGAGCAGCTGATAACACAGACACTTAATACACATGCAAGAAGATGGTTTTAGTGTTCTGACTGATCAGTGTATATACAGTATGTTTATTTAAAATTATTATCTTAATTATTATCTTAACTGGTTTCCATGGTAATTCTTAAGGTCTACAGTCTAAGGCACTGTAATAAAATGAATGGATCGATACAAAGCAGTAAAGCTCAGACCCTTTAAACTGTGTGACTTCAGGTAACTAAGTTCGAGTCCATGCACACACTGGGAAATGGGTGTCCAGAGCGGCGCCTTTTGGAAGAAACCCAAACAAAGAGGGTATATCTACTTTATATCCACTTTACCCTCAGATATGAGGTTTTAACATTCATTAAACATGTTCTGCAGCAAGTACAAGCCGGTGAAACATAAAAACCACCGTACAGGAGGCAGTCTCTGGAGTCAGGCAGGGTCGGTGCCCGGGTCTTGTTTTGATTCCTTATCTGGTGACGGTGAAGCGCTGTTGTTGTTATAAAACCCTGTCTGGTTCTCGGAGAGGCCGCCGCTTAATCCAGTTAGCTCGGTACAATTTGGGAGATTTAAATCATCTCAATCCGCAGCGATGCTGAGTACCGTTGGAAGACAACTTAAAAGCCATCCCTCCGTAAGTAAAACCCAATTCGTATATAATCCTGGCTCGTTTTGACGGCGAATACTGTCAGCTTGTTAGCCACAATGCTAAGGAATTTAGAAAGCTAATGTTAGCAATTAGCTAGCGACCTTGTTTGTCTCTTATTTCTCCAAAAGCATGCGCATGTTAAAAACGACTACAGCTCGGAAATGTCGTGTCTGCACTAACAGTTCGGGTTATTTCGCGTCTTTCGGCTATTTTTATCACCACGTCTAAAACTATTCAGACGTGTCGACATGTCAAAGGCTGACGCGACCACCAGGAGGCTAGCGGAGGTCAGTTAGGTGCTGTGTGGTATTACTGTGGTTCATGTGTTGGGTCGTAGTTCGGGTGTCTTCGGTGTTAATGGGTGTGAAAGGGCACCGTTAAAACAGTGCAAGTGTTTACGTGCCCTCAGCTGTGTTGACTACTGGACGGCCCACCCAAAAGGGCCCTGGTCACGTGACTGACTTCAGGACCTCAAGGACGAGCGTTGTAAACTTAGGACGCAGGTGTCAAGTGCAGCTATGCGCAGTTTCCCCTTCATGTTCAGCACGGATAAATAAAGATGTTTGAATTTGTCGTCACATCTACAGTATACGTGTCGCACGGCTCTACTCCATGTGCAGCTGACCCCTTTCGTCTTTGCCCAAATATCAGCACAAGATCGAATAAGTGACATTGAGAGTCCAGCCCCTCTGTGTCCTCCGCACTCTTCTCGGGTTGGGCTTTTGTAGTGTTGATTTTGGCAGCTGATTTTTGATCATTAGATGCAAGTTTAAATATTAGTTTTAGTCCATTTTTAAACTTTTTAAATATTGTTGGCATTGGTTGGTTTTAGTGAACTGAATTTCAAAAATATTCAGTCCGAGTTTCGTCCTGTTGCACTGCTGCTTTAGTCCGCGTTAAACTAGTCCTACCTTTTACCCATGTTTGGGTGGTGGGTATTCCAGTCTCTCCCGAGGCTTGTTGTGCTTTCCCGGTTATTGATATGTCCTGTATTGCACTGTTTTGTGTTTTCCGCTGTAGTGTAGTTTATCCCATACATCACTACTTCTTTTTCTTTTAAGGACAAGGGGAGCCATAACGACATGCATAGCTGCTGTATGTCGCACTGTTTTGACAAGGGAGGTGGGTGGTGTTGACGGAAGTTGACGGTGATTTGGGACAGTTAAAAATAATTTGTTAATTTGTCAGTTTTTTACTTTATCATTAGTTTTATAGGTGTTGCTTTTTTTTTTTTTCATTAAAATGTCTTTTTTATTTTTTTTTAAACTGAGGCTTTTATAGAATATAATTAAAGCAAAAAACGTTACACCTGTATATAACTGAGTAAAGCGCAGATTCCTTTCCTCACATGTTCTGGAAAGTTAACCTGATTACTGAATAATTTGGGCAAAAATATCTAACTGTGTTTTCTGAGTATTGAGTTGAGATCAAGACGTCTAAAACAACTGGTTTGAGGCTTGTTGTGTTCATATATGCAGCAAAATGGGTGTTCCTGATTGATCTAGCTCATCTACAGGTGGTTCACAGGCTCAATTTTATTAGGTTAAATTCCACCCCCTTCATCTTTGTTAAATAAATGTGGTTGATGTAGGCTGTAATTAAAAAAAATTGACGCTCTTATGATTTGATCTTGCCATTTTGATACAAGCCAATTTACCCTAATCTCCCTGAGTACAGATGACAAACTAAATGAGTGTTTTCCAGGATCAACGAAATGGCAACCCAAACAAACATTTCAGGCTGCTTTCTTTCATTTATCTGTTCTTTTGTTTGCTGCTGAATGTAGTATGTTGCAAGGAAGTGGGCTGCAGTGGTAATGACTGATGTTAGCGAAAGTGTCAGGTGTCGTTGTTTACTTCTCCTTTCACTGGCTACCTGTCTGTGCAGGACCTTCAACAGGACTGACAAGAGGTTAGATTACACTGTCAGGGCAGTGCTACATCTACGCCCTCACATGTTGGACTGAGGACAGACAGTACTATAATGACTTGCAGTTGAGGTATAAAATGGTATTAAGAGGCAGGATGGACCGGTGCTATCAATACCATTTTAACATTTACAGTAGGTACAATTGAATCCACTGAAATCATATAGACCTGAAAGTATGCATGTCATGTACCAGTAGGGCACAGCTAAAGCTCATCTGTAGGGCTTATTTCCTTAGTGGCATTACACTGGATTGAGAAGGCTTTGGTCATGGTGTTTGAACGCCGTCTGTTCCACTGTTTCTTGTTTTGGATTTCCATTATCACTGTAGGTACAGTAAGTTGCATGGTTACGCTTACTTGTTGGCGTTTGCTCATCGCCTGTCAGCACCAACAAACTTGACCACTGCCTGGTTAGTTTGTTCAGCCACCTTTTCAGGAACCTTTGTGACTACCCCATCTGTTTTCCCTCTCCTTAGCTGATCCCCCTGTTAATCTTCATCGGGGGTGGGTGCACAATGTCATTATCTTACCTGGCTAGACTGGGGCTCCGCAACCCTGATGTCTGGTAAGATTCAGTGATGCTCTCATCCATTTTATTTGTTTTTAATAAGTTTATTTTTATATGGATACATTAAAGGATGATGCCTCTTAACTCAAGGGGGTTTCAATGTAAGAGAGAAACCGTACAGATGCCAACTTACTGGTAGGTTCCCAGCACGGGATTGTAATCCCAGTCTCATTGTTAAGTGACTAAACATAATTAAACTGGACTGAAGTAAAACCTTTAAAATGACTATCACAAACGCAACAGTTCATTAGTCTGTTATTGAACAGTTTAGCGGATATTGTTTTCCCCTTGCAGTTAAAGGCATTCACATACTCCATTGCACCTGTTTGTTTGCTCATGCATGCCTTCATTGTTCATTTACTCATGCACTCGCTTATTCACAGCTGGGACAAAAAGAACAACCCCGAGCCCTGGAACAAACTGGGGCCCAACGATCAGTACAAGGTATGAATATAAATTATTGCAGTCCTGCAGCCTGTTTAACAGAGGGCGTTAATAGTGGCAGATTGTTGTAGATGAAATTGTGTAATGGTTATAGTTTATAAAAAAAAAAAAAAAAATTCTGCGGCTGTGTACATCAGAGCTGCACACACTCTGCGTTGAGCTGTGGATCCAAGAACAATTAAAAGCTTACTTTAAATATCCGCTCACGTCTCAAGGTTTTGCTGTTGAGTGTTTGTAACTAAGCTGCGGATTTCATTACAGTTATGAAAATTGGTGTGTGACGGCAAAAGAGGGGGAGGGGGAGAGCGTGCGGCGTATTCCCAGCATTACTGAAAAGCACCAGAGTGTTGGTAGTTATCTAAGCCTTTCACTGTTGGTGTGTTGCCTAAGGGGATCAAATTAAGAGTTCTGGCAGGAGCGAATGACCGTATCAGAACCTAATCTCCAATCTTAATGAGTTTAATTCATTAAGCCTTACATAAGCTCATTTTATGCGAGCTCCGTTACTAGTCACAAATCTAATCAAGCAGTCTCCTTAAAGCGAATTTGATACAATGCCAAGTTAGACACTTAAACATGGTTCGAAGTTATTGAATTTTCCAAAGAGCTTGTTAAAGTAGTTGTTTGTTGATAAATTGCTCATTTGTTTCTCAGTCTTCATTTCATGCCTGTCTATCATTTAAAAAACAACTGTGTGTGTGTGTGTGTGTGTGTGTGTGTGTGTGTGTGTGTGTGTGTGTGTGTGTGTGTGTGTGTGTGTGTGTGTGTGTGTGTGTGTGTGTGTGTGTGTGTGTGTGTGTGTGTGTGTGTGTGTTCAGTTCTACACGGTGAACATGGACTACAGCAAACTGAAGAAGGACCGTCCTGATTTCTAAAGCCGGGTCATCCGGTGAAGCCTCCTGCAACACTGCTGGACCAAAGGCTTGAGAAAAAAAAACAAAGAATCTAAAGAAGCGATCCGCACATCGTTCTCCACTGTCCCTTTCCCCAATCCAACACAAGCTAAGAGGCCGAACCGCACAATTTTGTCTCTGCTCGATTGTTGAGTCCCACTTTTTTAGTCTATTTGGGTTACGACTTCTTGAATTTTCTCATTGTTAATGGTTGTCTACAGCAACACAATAAAGGAGGCTTATCTCCCTTGTACAGAGAAAATCATGGCCATGGCTCTTGTGTTTGTTTGCGTGTCTGTGTGAACTAAACTACCTGTGCTAAATGTTCTCAACCTCACATCTCGGAAGACACCCTGACGGTCTGGTGAGTACCGTTATCAGAGTGCCTGAACGTACCAGTCTGAAAAGTCATCGTTCTAAACTAATTAGCTGCAGCTCTGTCATCCTCCATAGCTCACACTAGTGTAACCTTTCAAAGAGAGCCAAGTGTGGTGCAATAATGGCTGTCCTCCACAAAGCAGAGTTGTAGAGAAATGCCTGGAGTCCCTGGTGAAAGTACAGTAGTATTCTTAGCTCACAGAGCCTGAATGAGCAGCCAGATTCCCCTCCTTCCTCCTGTCCTGCTGTGCTTCTGGACTTTGACAGGTCCTGGCTGCTGGCCGGTTCTACATTCTTAAACTCTGGCTGGTCTAGATAGCAATCCATGTTGGGAGTTATTGTTATTTTTTACACGGGCTGGTAAAATGTACATATGTGTCTTTTCAAGCCATCACCATCTATCAAGGGGAATAGACTATTGAGTAATCCCTATTTAAGACAATTCGATTTTTCCCGACTTCAGGTCTGTGTGAGTGGTCCAGTCAGAGACCCCTAATCTAAATTTAACTCCAGGAATAAACTGACATTTACAAAGAAGGTTGTGGTGTGTAGCCTTACATTATAGTGGTGTTAGAAAATATTGATACACTGTAATATCAGAGTATGTTTTTGTGATGCTGTATTGATTCTTAATTCTTAACAAGTATTGATTTTGAATTAGAAGTCTACGTGCAAAGATTTATGGCAGACAGTGATTTATAAAGATTACCACCCTGGTATCCAGTAGTGGGTAGTTTAGACCAGTGTTTCTTAAGCCTGAGCCTAGATGCACCCTGCCCTACACATTTTAGGGAATTCCCTACTTTAGCTCACGCTCTGCAACTCTGAAAGGGCTGTTTCATGAGCTAAATCTAGTGTGTTGGGAGCAGAGAAAACACTAGAATGTGCAGAGCAGGGTGCCTCCAGGACCAGGCTTGAGAAACACAGGTCTAAACTATGCAGCCCTCGATAGCAATGTGATAATCTTCAGTCATTGAACTTCACTTTGACCCAAGCAACTTCTGTAAAAGCCACTTTTTATATTATGACAGTTTTTAAAAAAAGTTAGATTGTAAGGTGCACTGAATTGCAATATACTACAGTATATTCAGTCCTAACCACTCTATCATGATACAGGGGTCGAACAATGAAACTGAAACACCTGGTTTTAGACCACAATCATTTATTAGTATGGTGTAGGGCCTCCTTCTGCGGCCAATACAGCATCAGTTCGTCTTGGGAATGACATATACTGCGTCCTGCACAGTGGTCAGAGGGATTTTAAGCCATTCTTCTTGCAGGATAGTGGCCAGGTCACTACGTGATGCTGGTGGAGGTTCGTCCTTCCTGGTGGTATGCTGACATTACCCTGGATACCATGGCTCTTGATACATCACAAAGACTTGCTGTCTTGGTCACAGGTGCACCAACAGTTTGTCCTCTTTTGAACTCTGGTATGTCACCCATAATGTTGTGTGCATTGCAGTATTTTGAGCAGAACTGTGCTCTTACCTGCTAACTGAACCTTCACACTCTGCTCTTACTGGTGCAATGTGCAATTAATGAAGATTGGCCACCAGGCTGGTCCAATTTAGCCATGAGACCTCCCACACTAAAACGTCAGGTGTTTCAGTTTCATTGTCCAACCCCTGTACGTCTATGTTTTAGAGCACTAGTAAGCAGTGGCTGGTTATAACAGCTCCAAACTATGTCATTTAGGTGATTGGCCAGCATACTGCGACCACTGGTGAAGGACTAGAGGATGACCAACACAAACTGCAGCAACAGCTGAACTATATAAGTGTAGCTGAAGTGTATAAGACGGTGGACGGAGTGCTGTGAGGTTAATAAGTAGATATTTGTCCATGTCACAACCAATAACAAATTTGGAAGTCTTGGGCTTGAGCTATCACCCCTGACTTTACATCTACAAGGTGTATCAGCAAGGTATGAGTTTCTAATAGAGTGGACTGTATTGAAACGTTCCAGCAGCATGCTAAGTCTGATCCGCTCCTAACACCCCACCACATCAGTGTCACTGCAGTGCTGAGAATGATCCACCTCCCATATAATAACTGCTCTGTGGGGTCCTGACCATTGAAGAACAGGTTGACAAAGTATACAGATAATCAGATGGGCTACAGTCTGTAACTAGAACTACACAGTGCATCTGTATGGTAAGTGGAGCTGATAAAATGAGTGTAGAGAAAAGGAGGTGGGTTTAATGTTATTTGCAGTTTTTGACGCAGGCTGGCTGTGTGTGTTTACTCCCAACCCAGCTGGCCTAACTAACTCACTGATTGGGTGTAGGAGAGACAATCCTGAAATGTGTAGAGCAGGGAGGACCAGGACTGGGAGACTAAAAGAGAACCATCTAATTCCATAAGGGCAGTTTCCAGCCATAATTCTCTTCCTCTCAAACAGGACAGGCAGGCAGTCAGTCCTCCAGCACGGCGGAAATAGTAAGCAGGTTCTTTCATTGAAGGAAAGAGCTGATAAAACGAGTTCTTCGCGAACAGAATGTGCTGCTTAGCTGTTTCTCCTTCTGGGTTGTCGTCCCTTTCTGCTCATCAGCCTGACGACTTTGGTAAATGTCACCGAGCCTCGCGAGAAATGTCAAGGAGCCGCTCGCGCTCGAGCAGCTGCAGCAGCAGCTCGCGCCTTCAAACTCTCCCGCCTTCACAAAGGTTAGTGCTTCTCTTCCCTGCTAATGAAAGAATACAGTCTCCTTGTCTTCAGAGAGTGAGCAGGAGGGGAGGACTCTTTCCTCTTAATGTCTTCAGAGGACGGTGAGTGTTAGTAAGGGCAGTTAAGTCTCCCTTAATTGAGAGGAAATGCAGTAAAGGTTGGCCCACTTGGGTGCTCAGATGATTCATCTTTTCATTAAAAGAGCAATCTGTAAGATGACACAGCCTGTCAAATTCATTCTCCAAACAACAGAGGACCAGAAACTCAGCAGACAGTGTACAGTCCCTACATATTCCTCTTCAGCTTTACTTTACTCACCCAGCGCATTTCCAGCCATGGAAAACATGGCTCCCGTTTTGCCTCTGCAGTCACTTGCCAAGAGCTTCAGCCGTCTATGCGTTTCCTTTACTACCATTGGCTACCTGTCTTTAAATGACCCAACGGTGAGCAGCACCTTCAGCATGACTGATAAAAGGTTAGAGCCAGCATTATACAGAATACCCCCATCACCCATATCTACACTCACTGTCATTAATAATAATTTTACAAAGCTGCCTCAGAAATCTGCTCCATTAGCAACCTTTAAGTGGACAGCTCTTAATGGTAAAGGTATATTTCTCTATGTGAGTGTTACATGTGTTTTGGTGCTACAGAATCCATCACATGCCTCTTTTTCTGTTGTGTACTGTGCTCTTTCTCTTTTTGGGGTTGGTGTTTTTTGTTTTTTTACTTTAAAAAAACGAAATTGGCTCAGAAATTCCCATGAAAAGTCACAATGTCCTAATACTTTTGGATCATCATTTATTTAACCCCAGTGGGTGCTTTTCAATAAACCTGATCATTATAAGACCTAAACTCCATATACAATCTGAATAAATTTTTCAGAAAAATAGTTTCACATATGACCTTTATACAAACCGGTCTTTGTAATTATATCTCTACACTGGTGAGCTTACAGCGGCAGAACAAGAAACTTTGTAAATCCATTGCCATGTTAAGCTTTTCAGTTTTATATAATCAGTATTCTTTCTTATTTCTCTTGTTTGTTTATCTGCTTTTATTTCTCTTGCTTCTGTATTATTATTTTTGTCTCAGTTTTATCTGATAAAATGTATGTGGCATGTGAAAAAGAAGAAAAAATGCTTTGCCATGCTGGTCTAAGCTGGTTTATGCTGATCGTGTTCTGGTTTATCTAGTCACCCAACATGGTCATGTTAGTATTCAAAACATTTTGTCACTGTCAGAACAAAACCTTTACAGATTTTTACAGAATTTAAATATTTCTTGACCTTTAATGGAGGTTAAGGGAGACTTATGGATCATTTCTATTGGTCCTTTCGTCAGATATCTAACTAACCAAAGTTGGAGAAGTTTCTTCAATAAAGAAAATGTTGAACACAGTTCCTCAGAAAAAAGCAATAAGTATAACACAGACTACTTCAAATATGAACATGCAGCAGGGGGCGTGGTGGGGTCAGGGTCATGATGCTACCTTAACAGCCCAAAGTGTGTTGCGTAGTTTGATTCCTTCAAATGAAGCACTAAAACTATTACATCACAGCCCAAGTGTGCGCTTTAAGCTAGCGCCTCCTAGCCTCCTTGCACAGAGTAAGAAAGCCCCGGTAGTGATAGCAGAGGCACTGGTGCTCTCTGGGCCACTGTGCCATTAGAAGATTGGCAATGCTGCAGTGAAAGAAAAACTACTGTGAGCACCGCTCTCGAATGATAGTGTTGCCGTTGGGACTGATTAAAAAAGCAAGCTTTTAGACAGAGTTAAGAAAGCCCACTTTCGCTCTTCAACCAGTCAACTGATTCTAACACTTGAGAGATAAAAGACCAAAATAATTTGCACCCAAAAAGTTGAAAACAGGTGGACCATGTGGTTGAAACTGTTGAGAACCCCTGGTGTATATGACTCAGAACCTTTTTTATTTACTGTTTCTGAGGAATGCTTGTATAAACCTGTAGGCAAAAACATGATGATCAAGGTGGTCCCACAGATGCTCAGTTGTGTTCAACTCTGGGGTATTAGAGGGCCAGGCTAATACTTGCTCATGCTCTTCCAGCCAATGTCAGACATTTCTAGGCATGTGACATGTCGGATACAAGGAGGGTGTGTTCCACATGGATGAGTGTGCCCAGAGAATGCCACGAAAACGTGACTTCCTTTAAGAGCTACACACTGCCACAGTCGAAAGTAGGAAGTGGTCATAATAATGTGACTCAGCTGTGCACTAAGACTACACTAATTCTCCTGCTCTAATGCTAGCTTGTTGATCAACCTATATTTTATTTACTGTTTCTCAGGGATGCTTGTATAAACCTGTAGGCAAATTGCTCTGCTTTCCCATCATGTGCATCACATTCAGAGGGGTTACATTCTTTCTTTGAGAAACCCCTGACAGTTTCACAGCAGTAGTAGGCACCAGAGGTCACCATCTACAGTTCAAATGCAGCCATATTTACTCTTCAAAATCAAGCCGTGGGTGTGCATGCAGTTTTTAATGGAATGTTAGGAATGTGGCACATCTGAAAAAGTATGTCCTACACATAAAACACAGTTTCAGTCATCAGGACAAATACCTGGATGTATTTTGTGGAATAGCTTTACTTGAGGTTTCTTTTAGAGGCATGAAATGCTTCAGGCGCCTGGTTCCTCTGCTGTGAGAAAATCTGACCCTGTAGTTTTGATGATGGCGTAGTTCTTTTTATTTATGCAGAAATTCTAAAACCTTGGTGGACCTTCTCCTTTAACACATAACTCTTTATGTTGTGAAACAAACCATCAGTTTTTGTTCCTTCTTGTAGTCTGGTTAAAGAAAGCTGCATGCCTGCCTTTGACTGAGCCCCCTGATGTTGTGGAGGCCAGCGTACAAAGTGTGACTGTTTGTTGGACGTTTGCTGTCAGACGCCTCAGGGGTCGTTGAAGTGTGGGCCAGTGGGCTGCCTGCCTGACCTCGTGACCCCACCTGAAGGCGGAGAGCTCTGTGTCTCTGCGGAAACGGTCCTGATGAGGAAAATAATGAGAGTGGAAGGGGATGGAGTGTCAGCAGTGCTGAAAATGACCTGCTGCAGGTCACAGGAGGATCAATGTGGTGTGAGACATGCACACACACCCCCACACACATACACAGCAGCGAGAACGACTGTAGAAAGCCAACTGGAGTGGGAGCGATTCTGTACCCTACACAATGAACATGTTCTTTAGTAAGAGCAATGAAATCTAGACCCTGTTGCTGGTTAATTAGCCCACATAAGAGCAAGCTCAACTACACTCTCATATGCTTCTACTAACACTCGGTCAACTCACAATACTATGAACACCAGTGAATGTCCAAAGTAACTGCTGGGTGCACCACGGACAACAGCTAGATGGGACGGGAGCGACTCAGGTCCTAGTAGGTTGTCACAGGCATCTGGAGCCAGGCTGAGTGGAGGATCCATAATGTAAACATGATGATCAAGGTGGTCCCACAGATGCTCAGTTGTGTTCAACTCTTGGGTATTAGAGGGCCAGGCTAGTACTTGCAGGTCTTGCTCATGCTCTTCCAACCAATGTCAGACATTTCTAGCCATGTGACATGTCGGATACAAGACGAGTGTGTTCCACATGGATGAGTGTGCCCAGAGAATGCCACGAAAACGTGACTTCCTTCAAGAGCTAAACACTGCCACCATCGAAAGTAGGAAGTGGTCATAATATTGTGACTCAGCTGTGCACTAATACTACACTAATTCTCCTGCTCTAATGCTAGCTTGTTGATCAACCTATTGTTAGCACTCATTGACAAATGCCAAACTAGCCCTTTGCAGATACCCTTGATATAAGCTATGGTATTTACAGTGTGTCTCTTGCTATAATCTCTACATCTTCATGTTTCAGTAGGCCCTTTTCACACTTCCGCATTCTTTTTTTCGGAAACACGCGCGGATGGGTAATGCTAGTTCCGCTAAACAGTAAACAGTGATAGCAGAGTACAAGAACAAGAGATTTTGCAGTGTACCAAGTTTCCATGGCTTTCCGGCTGACGGCGAGCAAAAGAAAAAATGGGTGATGAAGGGGGTAAACTTTGTGATTCGGCGCGGGAGTAGCTTTGTGTGCAGCCGGCACTTCACTGTTGCGGACTACATAGAGGGAAGCTCGCGGCTGAAACCGGGTGCTGTTCCCACTCGGTTTCAGTGGAACAATTTTCATGTCCCCCTCATAAGCTGTCGTCGCGGAGTAGACGGGAGTAGAAGCCAACTGGCAGACCATGTATAACCTCAAGTTTGTGTGGCTCCTCGTTCTTCCTCATCGATCGGTAGCACCTAGCTCTGACTATCACCTTGTTGTCGACTATATTGGACACTGAATAAACAATAACACTTAGCCTATCATTCCCATGACGAGGATTAACTTGTTGTGCTAGCGTGTTAGCAGGCATAGATGTAAACAAAGCTTACGTTAGCTGACGTAACTTGGTTTGCTAGCTAACCTAATCGGGAGCTGCGAATAAGGAGCTAACTTCAGCCTCGTAGATCACGTTAACTAAAGCAGTCAGTATCATTCATAATATTTACTTTTTGCTTAAACTAGACATATTTAACATTAAACGCTAGTATATGATGCATATACATTAAATGCTAGTTAGCTAGCTAGCACAGATGTAAACAAAGCTAACGTTAGCTGGCGTTTCCTTACCCTGATAACTGTGAAGGAACTCTTCAACAAGGAATTTGTAGCCTTTGTTCATCTTAGAGTCCTTCATTGAGGAATATTTTCCCAAGATCCTGGAAACATCCTCAAATTTCAGTCTCAAACAGCGATGAAGTGAAGTGTTTCATGGTCAGCCTGGAGTACAGGAACTACAGGTACTACCCAGCGTCGACGTATTTCCGCTTTTTTGTGAAAAGGCCCTGTTGTTCAGTTGCTAAGGCCAAGGTATCTTAGCTAGCTAATCTTAGTCTGACCAAAAGCCTGACAAATGAAACATGATGATAATCAGATGCAGCCATTCCCTCTTCTTTTTCTCACTGCAAGGAAAGTGGTAGAATGACAGTTAATTATTTTCTTGGATTCAGATCTACTCAAATAACAAGGAACACAGCATACCCATACACATTCGAGGCTTATTTGATGTCTCAAAATGTCCTTTCTTTTGTCTGTGAACACAATGTCCTTCATTTCCTTAAACAATCTGAAAGTTTGAATCAACAGACCACAGTACAGTTTCCACCGAGCATCAGGTAAATTCAGTTGAACCAGAAGGTGTTCTAGGCAATGCTGACCTATGCCTTCTGCTGTGCATTGATCAGTGTTGTCAGTGTATTTTCATGGGGTGATATCCATCACTGAAGCATGCCAGTTTTTGTTGGTGCCTGAGGGATCAAAGATCACAAGAATTCAGCTGTGGTTTTTGGCCTTGCCCCTTATACGCAGAGATTCCTCTGGATTCCCTTGATCCTTAGATGAAACTGTGCACAGTAGCACCTAGCAGTGAAACACCTAAAAGCCTTGCAGTTGCTCACCGAGGAACACTGGGCTTCATTCGCCAACGTCTTTCTCACTGTTTTCTTAAATTTGTTCTTGAGAAAAGTCCATGTCAGATTGTGACTTGTTCTTAACCCACAGAATTGTTTGCACCTTTGTGCTCCTAAGTGTGTGTGCAGATTCTGTTCTTTCCTAAGAACAAATCCCAAGACAGAAAACACGGGTGCATGTCAGCATCTCAGAGAGTTTTAAGAAGAAAGAGGTGGTGAATAAGGGCCAAGGCTTTTAAACTACTGAATTATTTGGTGATTTATCTTTTGAAAAAGTGGTGAACCTCAGCCATCGTTGGTTATAAAGGCCTACAGCTGTTCCTGGAGGCTCATTTAAACACCAAGCATGTTTATATCACCTGCTTAAAAGGTTTTTATTTTTTACTTCTAATCTTAAATTGCTCCTGTCCACATTTTTTGGAAAGCGGTGCAGACATCAGTTTCAGAATGAGCACAGATTTACTAAAACAATGAAGTTAGCTGAAGGTAACTGCAGGTATTTGCATTTACATATACTGTCCCAATTTTTAAAATTATAATTCATACTCCATTTAATTGTGTTTTACGTTTTCTATAATTACATGATCCATAAGTAATTTTATTAATCTAATTACCACCTATTTAGTTATACATATATAGTACATATGTGGTACATGTGTGTATGTGGTACATACATACATATATGGTACATATATGGTGCACAGGTGGACAGTGGCAGCTCAGTAGTCATCAGAGTTGATTAAAAATTCAGAACAGCGGATGTTGCCTGAGCACATGCTGCAACTGTCAGTCATGCCTCCGTGTGGACACGCACTGCTGCCAATGTCAGACAGGTGTGAAATACAGACTCACACATCTAACTTAACTCAGTTCAACTACTGTACAGAAGCTGGACATTCCAGTGACCACCCTCTCCAGCCAAGCCCCACACAGTGTTCTTTTTACTGACAGCACAGTGTGCCTTCTGTGCAGGCTACAACTAATTGGACATGTTCATTGTTTGTTTTGTCTACTTCGGAACATCAATTTGAGAAGAAACTATGAAATACTGTAAAGTTAAAAATTTCTCTTTTCATTTTAGGGGTATTTCCATCTGTGTTCAGATGGGTGAATCATATAGGGAGTGAAACTTGGTGGATAGGCCTGACATCGTGACATAAACAAGAACGGGCTTATCGCTGTTACCTGACTGTCCCAACAACCATGATTGGACTTTTAGCAAGCAGTGATGCCCTCCTTGAGTCATCCTGTTAGGGCCAGCACCGTTAGCAGATGGCTACACAATGCAGGACTACGTGGTGTTGTGTCAGACTGTCACAGAGTGACTCAGAATGGCAGCAGGTCATCTTCAGTGATGAGTCCTGCTTTTGTCTTGGTGGAGATGACCAAGGAATCCGTGTGCGGAGGCACCGTGCTCAGCACCAAGATGAACGATTTGTTGTCAACCATCACATGTGCTGAAGGCTTGGTGTTACTCCACCTCAACCCCTACCACACGTTCTGCAGGAACTGTGTGAGAATATTCAAGCTGCATGGGATAGATTATAAAAATACACTATAAGGAACCTCTACAACTGAGAGACTGTATGATTGTAGATTTGCTTTTCTGCTAAGTAAATTGTTTGGAGTGAGGTTTAGAAGCAAGAACACACTAGGGACAGCCTAGGGATGACCACAGGCTAGTGGATGACAAAAGTATGCTTTCATTTGTGAAGGAAAACTGTTGAACAGATTGAGAACATCATCCAGATACAGTATGTAGGCAAAGATGTGGGGAAAACCACTATAAAGAGAAGAAGACTCCAACATGAACTCAGAAAGTTCACCCTAAGATGCATAACACTGACCTCAGGAACAGAAGAGGGGCTCATTATCCAAAACAAGACACCTTACCTCTGAAACATGATGACACAGGCGTGTACGGCTGCCAGCAGAACTGGTTCACTTGCTTTTATTAATGATGTGACTGCCTACAGCAGCTGCACGATAAATCCTGAGGTGTACAGACACATCTGAATAGATCTAACCAAATGCCTCAAAAAGTGAATGACACCTGCAGCCGGACAGCAAACATACCTCACCATTAAAACCACTGCTGAGTTTTCCAGAGCCTAAAAGTGTAGTGTTCCAGGCTGACAAGTTCATTCACCCAGCCTGAAACCCACAGAGCATGCATTTCACTGGGTGAGGACAACACAAAAAATAAAAACTAATGGCCTTAACTGCCAGCTGAGTCTCATGTAGGGATGTGCTGCTGATCAAGTGGCTTTCAAACACCATCAGTCGCACCTGATTTTAGAGTAGAAGTTTAGAGCAGTTTGATGTAAAGCAATGTTCATTTCTCCAACTACTTATGGATCATGGGACATGTATTTTGTAAGTATGTCAAATTTAGCCCCACCCACTGCTAACGAGTACATCAAATCAATCACACAGGCATGTGACCTCCATAGACCAACACTGGCAGTAAAACAGAAGTTGCATGAATTCATATTTTAGACTTTTTAACTTCAAAAGTTGACAGGTGACTAATAATTGATGATGTCATTAATAAACATACAGGAGAAAGGAATGTATTGAAACAAGTGACTTTCAAAATCTTGGGCAAAGCCAAACTCCACAGGTCAGGGGATCTCTTTAGCAAGCCCTGGAACACATTGCTAGTCTTCAGGAAACTGGAGAAACGGAACCTGGAATCTTGCAAACTGGCATCCGAGGTGTACCCTAGGCAGCCATCTCGAGATGCCTCCAGCGAGCCATAGAAGTGTAGAGCGTCATCAGAGAAAATAAGAGTAATAAACTGCTTTATTTTTATGATTACATGATTTTATGCTCCCTCTCCAAAGGGACTGTTTATTGTCATCTTTGGAAACCAGGAATAGCCTTCATGGAACTGGAGATGTGGACCCCAAAATCACTAAACTCCTCGCCCGTTGTCCTCGCTGTGAAATCCATAAAGTTAGTGTCATAATCAAGTGATCAGCAACCTCAGGCTAGTCTGTAGCCAGCAGAATATTTCTGTCTCGTTAATGTGAATTGCTAACATCTACAAGCAGCTTAGCAATGAAGAGGCAGACAACCAAGTGCTGAAGGGCGTAGCACTTAAAAACCATTGGTACCCACTACTGAGTTCTAACCATCTACACAAGAACTACATGTCAGGAGCATCATGGATTGTGTTTCAATGACTGGGAAGCCATAAGGAGGCCTAAGATCATTCTAAGGACACTGCTGTTACACTTTGGTTCAGTGGAAACGCATTGTAACTTGGCATATGACACATCTATGTCTGGTGGATGTCAGAAGAACATTGCCTAGCTGAATGTATAGTACCAGTAGTAAAGGTTAGGTGGGGAGGAATGATGGTCTGGGGCTGTTTTTCGTGGTTTGGGCTTGACTCCTTAGTTCTGCGTTAATATTTGTGAGGTGTGGGCTTTGGAAAGGCCCTTTCTAAGCCTCTAGTTAAAGCTGACCCTGTGAACTGTAAGCTTGTTTCAGTGTGCGTGTAGAACTAATACAAGAACAATGAGCTGTACCTTATATTTCTATATTTCATACTCATTACATAGACTCATGGTGACGCTCTACTCCAACCATGTGGAGTCTACAGAGACTTCCAGTAAGCTCCAACACACTGTCTGCTTCTTAGGAAGTGTAGCTGTCCCTCTTTCCGAACTCCAGGTACGCCTTATTATCTTTACAGAAGTTTGTTCACTGTAAGAAGGTTCCTGAGGGTGTATTAAGATACTTTGCCTGTGTATTAGTTTCAGCACTCGGAGTGTTCTTTGGGTTTAAAAGCCGCAATGTTGGCTTTGGATTATCTCGTCTCCCAGAATAGAGCGAGCGCACTCCTATATTAGTGAGTGGATGGGCAAATATTGGCTGTTTGGAAAGCTTTCAGTCATTTTAACGTCTCAAATACTTTGCATTTTCATTTCATCTCAGTTTTTAAAACTTTAAGGAGCTTGACTTTATTAAAGAACCAGTAACAGCTCATTATCACCAGAACTCATACTCCCATGTCAGACTAGAAGATCAAGGCTAAAAGATTCCTTCTTGAATTTCCTGCCAGCAGCGAATCACACAGATGCACAGAATATGAACCTGGAACTTACGGTTGCCTCCTCCATCTAATACGCAGTTAACCGTTACCTACTTTGTTCATGAAAGCTTTACTGCTCTCGCATACCTACTGTACTAAAGCCAGAGACTATCCTTTATTCATTTCATTCTCAGTTGGAAGGCCATTTGTTTTATTGACATCACATTCCCACTGGAATACGTCTGCTCGGTCAGACTGTCTTTATTAAGGAAGAAGCTGGAAATGAAACCAGTGTTTATCTGCTTTAATTAAAAGCACAGTAAAGTATAAATTCTTGCTAATGATCTATAATGCTGCACGTATTTCTGGCTAACTGTCTGAACTAGCTGTGTGCAGTTCCCCCGTATAAGGAAAGCTGTGTGTTTTGGCAAGGTAACGCTGAGGCTTTACAGGTGCACACCATGCTGTATAAACAGAAATCGAAGATGCTACATATTTCATTGAGGAGTGATCTGTGTAGTATGTTATGGGTGTGATATTACCCCAAAATCCAATAAACCTGACACAAAAGGACAAATGCACATCCATGTTTCGGTGCCTGAATTGTAGTTGTTCCTGCAAATTGCAGCGACCCCTATGTGAAGCTGAAGTGAGCTTCCTGTTGGCCAGGTTAGTGTTCGATTGTTCCTGTTTGAATAAATGGCGCAACACTAACATACTGGCACCCACAGCCTGACACTAGTAACTGCTGCAGCATTTACGGTGGAAGGGGAAATTTCGCAGCTGACTTCAGCCTTACATGTGAACCATTTACTTTTATTTACCTTTGGGTAAAAAGATAAAGGGAAGTAAGCTTGCTCTGAATTCTTCCTAAATTGCCCAGCAGCTCTTTCCTGTTTTAGCATCTTCTCACTGTGTTCACACAGAACATTAACACTGACATTCAGTTAGCCTTGCTTCCACTCAGCGGGTGTAACCTCACTTACCTGAGATGCTACTGTGCGTACCCTCTGTGTCCACCTTCTGTTGTATTTGGGGACACTTGCCCTCAGTTTTTCAAAGATGTACAGGGATATCGTTCCATCCCTGCATAGTTCAGTCTTTGAAGTTGGTCACCTTTCCTGTTTCTTATGATCCAAGTAATCCCAAACACTTTCAGTGATGTTGAGGCCTGGACTCTAGGGTGGTCAGTCCATTGTTTTGAGAATACCAGAGGCTTCTTTTTTTGTTTTTATTTATTTAGTTTTTTATTAGTGTTGCACTTTCCATTACAAGCCACAGCACATACACGCAGTTACATATAAAGAAAGAATAAATAAAAAAAAGAAGAAGAGAAAAGAAAAAGAAGGGCAGAGGAAAAAACAAAAACAAAAGGGAAGGCTCTAACTAATATTTTCAAGATAATTCCAGAGGGGAGGAGACCACATTGGCCAAAACTTGTCTGGTCCCTGATGCATGTCATAAGTCAGTTTCACGAGGGGAAACAATGACACTAGTTGAGAGATCCACAGCCTCAGTGTTGGGGCCTGTTGAGAGGACCAAAGCAGCAGAACACATTTCTTTGCTACATACACCAACACAATAAAAACCAGTCTCAGCTGCCAGTCAAATGTATCATGGAGTTGACCATTCAATACAATAAAGGGCCCATATTAAACTGAATACCAAAAATGTCTCCTATAACAGAGTCTACATAGGATATTCCCAGACAGATCTGACCTGTGTTTCAGGTCACACAAAGGCAGTTTTACTCATTCTTTCTTGGACCTGTAAACAATGTACTTATTTTGGAAGGACGTGCTTTTTTAATTTGCATGTGTTCTCTTTTTGTGTCTACTGTTTTTTCTCGTTGAAGAGCTTCTTGACAGCTACACATCCTTTCAGACCCATTTTGTTGAGTTGCCCTCTCATGGTATAAGGATAGACAGAAACACCTTTGGATATTTTCAGATCCGAAAGGGATCCTGTCCAATCTCTCAATCATAATATATTTATATTCTCAGAACAGTGATGCTGCAGAACCACTTTTGGTTCCGTTAAACCTAAATGGACCTCCAGATAATGTAAGGATTGTTATACCAGTTATATTTTGTGTAATTAAGACACTATAAACCCAGAAGCCATTTTTTAAACTACTTTTTCAAAGACAATAAAAACACTGCTAATGGTTTTTTCTAAAGGTTGTTTGATGGCATCTTCAGGAGCAGTCTTTACATTAGGTACTTACAAAGACGCAAAGCTACTTCATTGAGATATTACACAATTGAATGTAAGGGAGCTAAAAAAAGCATAAGCATATTTGTTATGCTGAATATTGATGTAGGAGCTGAATCTGTATTTCCATTGCTCACAGAAATATTCAGGTCTCCCTGAAAGTAACCTGAAATAACCTTTTGGCCATTGTCTTGCTTGGCACATGCTCAGTGTTGCTGACAGGTGGAGCTGGGACCCTTCTGGGGATGCTCTGTTCTGATTGGATTATGAGCAGAGCATGCTTGCAAATGATTGGGTTATGTTGCAGGCAGTGCTTACAGATGATTGGGTTAGAGTGATGGATGGGTTTCAGTGTTGACAGCATGTTGTGCTGCATTTGTTCCTGTCGTTCATATAATACTGTTACAGCTCATGGATGTTTTCGAGATGTCTTGCATTAACAGCTTGCTTATGACGTACTTTAAAGAAAATACGTTTATTTAAATTGACTGAAACGTATGAAATCAGTTATGATCAAATATAGTCTGTTGAAATGTTTGTCAAATGCATCTTCCATCTGTTTTGGAGGTGCTTAAGTTGAAATATGCGTTTTTTATCAGTGCTGTTCATCAGTTCGGCAGCTAAACATAAAGGCACAACATTTCTCATGCAGAGAGCCAACAATGTTTGCTGACGCAACATGCCAGATGTCTCAGCATGGAGTTGTATATGTTCCTAATGGTGTCCTGGGGTAATCCTTCCCATGCAGCTTGAATATTCTCACACTGTTCCTGCAGGTGGTGCGGGAGGGTGGAGGTAGAATGACACCAGACCTTCTGGACATGTGACTCATGACATGATGCACAAGCAGTTCATCTTGGCACTGACCACGGTTCCTCCACACACAGATTTGTTGGTCGTAACGGTTTCTCATAACGGCCTGCATGCATTTAATCCTGCACCACTGGCGTCTGACAGCCCTGCTACAAACAGGATGACCCATGCAGGGCATCACTTCGGTTGGGCCAAACCCACCCAAGTAAGTTTCATTCCTGTTTTTTATTTATTTATTTATTTTTTTTCATGCCAGGTTTGGATAATACATAGCTGGCTTAGGTCAAGCTCAAATGTCACCACTTTACATAAGATATACAGGGGTTGGACTTTGAAACTGAAACACCTGTCATTTTAGTGTGGGAGGTCTCATGGCTAAATTGGACCAGCCTGGTGGCCAATCTTCATTAATTGCACATTGCACCAGTAAGAGCAGAGTGTGAAGGTTCAGTTAGCAGGTAAGAGCACAGTTCTGCTCAAAATACTGCAATGTACACAACATTATGGGTGACATACCAGAGTTCAAAAGAGGACAAATTGTTGGTGCATGTCTTGCTGGCGCATCTGTGACCAAGACAGCAAGTCTTTGTGATGTATCAAGAGCCACGGTATCCAGGGTAATGTCAGCATACCACCAAGAAGGACGAACCTCCACCAGCATCACATAGTGACCTGGCCACTATCCTGCAAGAAGAATGGCTTAAACTCCCTCTGACCACTGTGCAGGACGCAGTATATGTCATTCCCAAGACGAACTGACGCTGTATTGGCCGCAAAAGGAGGCCCTACACCATACTAATAAATGATTGTGGTCTAAAACCAGGTGTTTCAGTTTCATTGTCCAACCCCTGTATATGTCCTATGTAAAGAAAACAGAAACTTTAAAATGTGTGGCCATGAGGGGCCAGCGTTTATCCAGTCTAAAAGATATATGTGGGGTGCTGTTTAAAAGCAATGCATTATTCAGGGAGGACTTTTATTTTGCTTATTATTTTATTCGACGGCTAATTGAACTGGCACTGCCTTTAGAAACATCAGAGTTTATTTTGTACATTGGGGAACAATTGTCTCTTTGTAGTTCTACAATCGCAGACTGTAGTCCATCTGTTTCCCTGCATAATTTATTATCCCCCTTTCACCCCGTTCTTCAAAGGTTAGGGCCCCCACAGGACCCCCACAGAGCAGATATTAATTGGGTGGTGGATCTTTCTAAGCGCTTCAGTGACACTGACTTGGTGGTGGTGTGTTAGTGTGTGTTGTGCTGGTGTGAGTGGATCAGACACAGCAGTGCTGCTGGACCTTTTAAACACTGTATCCACCTACTGTCACTCACTGGCCAACAGTGATCCACTTGCACCAGCACTGCTGTGTCTGATCCACTGGTGCCCACACTGCCGTATCTGATCCACTCGCACCAGCACTGCTGTGTCTGATCCACTGGTGCCCACACTGCCGTATCTGATCCACTCGCACCAGCACTGCTGTGTCTGATCCACTGGTACCAGCACTGCTGTGTATAATCCACAGGTACCGGCAGTACTGTGTCTGATTCCCCGGATTCCATAACTGCTGTATCTAATCCACTTTTACCAGTACTGCTGTATCTGTTCGACTTTTCAGTTCACTTTTACCAACATAGTTGTGTCTGATCCACTGGTACGAGCATCGCTGCATCTGATCCACTTACACAAGCACTTTGCATCTGATCCCCTGGTACCAACACTGCTGTGTCTGATCTATTCATACCAACACTGCAGTATCTAATCCACTTGTACCAGCACTGCTGTGTCTTGTTCACTGGTGACAACACTGCTGTGTCTGATCTACTGGTGACAACACTGCTGTGTCTAATCCACTTTTACCAGTACTGCTGTGTCTGATCCACTGGTACCAACACTGCTGTATTTGATCCAGGTGTACCAGCACTGCTACGTCTGATCCACTTGTACCAGCACTGCTGTATTTCATCCTCTTTTATCAGCACTGCAGTGTCTGATCAACTGGTACCAACACTGCTGTATCTGATCCACTGGTACCAACACTGCTGTATCTGATCCACTGGTACCAACACTGCTGTATCTGATCCACTTGTAACAGCAATCCTGTATCTGATCCAATCATACTATCACTGCTGTGTCTGATCAACCTAATCTAATCCACCACCCGAATAGTACTTGCTCTGTGGGGGTCCTGAAACCAGGGTAAAGGGGGCTAACAATGTAAAATTCTCTGGACTGTCCCAAAATAATTGGATGGAATCAAACTGCTTCTAAGATTTCATGATGCACAAGAATTGCCTCTCTCTCTCTCTCCCTCTCTCTCTCTCTCTCTCTCTCTCTCTCTCTCTCTCTCTCTCTCTCTCTCTCTCTCTCTCTCTCCCTCCACACACTCACAGACACTCACTCAGAGAAAGGTCAGCTGTGTCCCAGTAGTTTGGTGTGAAATATTGGCTGCTGTGTGGTCTCAGTACCAGCTCCATATTAATAGCTGCTGGGAGAGGCAGTGCAGCAGCCTGGAGACAAAAGAGGGAGATGATGTCAGAGTTGTACGCTTGGCTTTCAGAGGGGTAAAAGAATGCAGGCTCCTGTGTTATGAGTGGTTCGGAGGTATTGCTGACACTGTTGTGTGTTTGTGGTTATTAGGATGGCGTGCTCGGTGTAAGGATGTGTTTATGTAAACTGAGGTGTTGCATTTGCATTGCAGTTGTTTTTCTGACAGCCCTGCTGCTGGCTCTTGCAGTATTAGTGAGCTGTGAACAGACTGAGGGAGTTAAAGAGGGTTAAAATCTCACTTTGCTCTCTGAACCTTTTCCTCAGCCAGACAGAACAAACGACAGAGAAAACAACACAACAAACACACGCACACCTTCTTATCTACCTCAGCATCTGTGCTGTTGTTGATTGAAAATGCTCCAACCCCCCCCACCACTTCTGTTCTTCATGCACGGTGGCACGCAGAAAGCAGGTCAAAATTTAAATAGCTGAAAATAGAACATCTGGCAGGGGCCTGTCGCTCAGCAGTGTGTAATGAAATATGGAAATGGTGGTGGTGGTGGGGGGGGAGGAGGGTTTGGAGGGGCTCTTCAAAGACCGTCTCTTGCCCCTCCGCGCCTCGCACCCCCTCTGCGGACCTGCTCCCCCCTCCGTCCCTGCAGAACGTGCCCGGCATCCAGGTGCCCTGCTACCGCTCCTCTGGCACTGCCAGCTCGTTAGTGCCCGCAGGCTGGCGGAGCCGGCAGCTGGCATCATTAAACTTCAAACCCAACGCCACACACCCAGGGTGCCATGGCACCAAGCAGAGACCGCCCGCTCAGCCCTGCACTGCCAGCAGCTGATTAGCGTCATGCTAACACAAAAAGCCCCCCCTTACACATGTACAGAGTCACCATATAAAACTATTAAGGCCCCTGCAAACATGCAGGCTTTCTGTCACTGCCGATGGGCAGATGAGAAGTGACCAGACTCAGGGTGTCTTCATTTATGCCCCTTTTTCTTTGAGGTCACTAGTCATGGTTGCCTGTAGAGTCCAGGTGCATTGCTGTACTGTTTCTAGATAAGCACTCATTCATTTCCTTATAATAACCAGACTCTTATACATTCAGTGCCTGTCAAATTCATATGCCAAACAACAGGGGGCAACATATCACCAGAAAGTTGTGGTGTTCACCCCAGTCATAAGAAAAGAGAAATGCACAGACCCACCTGCAGAATCACTCAGTCAGCTTCAGCTAGCCCCCTCGTATAACGTGATCTCCCTGTGTTGTTGTCTCTTTTTACAGAACGAGACAGTACCCAGATTTTGCACTGTTTAGTTCCTAAGCAGTAAAACAGTCGTGAATTGGTCGTGTGAATTGGTCATAACCTTTTTTGCCTTCCTTATGTGACTTGTTTTGTTTATTACCAGTGTCATTTATTGCCTAGAGCAGGCAGCAGTGGTGCTAATCCACACTTGTGAAAAGTTTCAGCCATCATTGCATTTACTCTTCCTTTCATTGTCCTTAAAAGATGTAACCTGGCGCAGCACTACTGTTGGACTGATTTAACTCAGTGCTACAGGGACCCACTATAACATCTTGAAGTGCAAAGAGGTATTACAAAACAGGATGGGCGGGGCTAACCTTTTAGCATGCTAATTTCAAGTAGCCATTTCTGCAATACGATGTTTAGACGTCTTTAACAGTCAGAGCTGTTATTTCTTCACATTCTGCTGATAATTTCGGGTAATTTAAAATGCTTAAAATCTTTCAAAACAAACAAACAAAAAAAAAACAACAAAAACAAAACAAATAACTCTTAACTCTATGGACTTACTCAGCTACATTCTGTATCAGCAGGTTGAGACTGCATTTCAGACCTTTTCCATTTTTGTCAAAATCGATAAGACATGACATCAAAAGCTGTTTCAGGAGAACTGAGAAAATTAATAAATCAGTAATTTAATTAAAATGCGCTGTACAATATATGCAGATGTTTGCGGACACCTACTCATCCAGGAGAGCTTCTGAAATGAGGGATACTAATTAAAAAAAGTCTGTCCCCCTTTGCTGCAGAAGAATTTCTACTGTCTACTAATCTTTTTCTTTTGGGTTGCAACAATTGCTGTGAGGATTTGATTGCATCCAGCCATTCGAAAATAAGTGGGGACAGCTAAAATGAATTACCGGCCAGGCCACTGGAACTAGTGCTTTCTGACTGCTTAGGGAATGGGAGTGTTCTAAGAAGCATTTACATGACCAGTTAAATCAGATAACCGCAGAAATCTGATTATGATTGGTTTGGATTGTTAAGTGCACAAAAACACTTACGGGGGTCTCCAAAGACCATCGTTGGAGGTCAAGTGCTGATGTTTGATGATTAGTACCGGATTACTCTGACTGATCTCAAAGGTATTAGACAGAACTCTACTATTCCAGAAAACACAGCCCCTCTGCTCCACAGCCCAGTCTTGGGGGACTTTATACCCCTCTAGCAGACGCTTGGCTTTGAGCATAGTGACCCTAGACCATGTAGGGCTGCTCCAGAGCATCCTGTTCTATTGGAAATATGTTTCTTTGGAGATTGTGAGCTACATAGCACATAGCACTTGTGTCAGTAATGGGTGCACCTTTAAGGAACCTCCAGGTCTATTTTTGCACCAGTTCTTTTCACACAGTCTACCCTGAGATATTAATTTCACTGTAACTTCAACAGAATTCTCAAAGTTCTGCAGCTTTCTCATTTATTAGGAAATCGTCTGCAGCTCAGTTCATCATATTTTAATTCGTATTTTTACAGCTTCCCAGCGTCCTGTTAATTAATTGAAATCTGTGAAGCTGCACAGAATGACTGTTTTTGAATCATTTGATACATTTATCTGCAAGCAAATTACTTTCATAATGTTGAAAACTCCAAACTTTTGAACCGTGATTCCCGACTTCGGAACTGTAGTGTGTGTTAACCCATTTGTTCAGTTGTCTCTCCCATGGTCATGAAATGTGTCTGACGTTCTCTCTCTCTCTCTCTCTTTTGGTGCTGACTGACTGTGCCGTCCTCTCTGGCTGCTTCCGCGGAGCGACTCCCTGTGTGTGTAATTAAGCCGTGAGTGATAACGGTTCAATTATTTGCCCAAACGTGTCTCCATGGATTCATTACACACTCAGTGATGATGGAGAGTCCCCAGACGCACTGCGCAGAGGGGAAAAGGGGAGGTGGAAGATGAAAAACAATGTGCCTTTGTAGACTTTATGGCATAATTTTCCTCTTCCTATTCGTCAGGGGAGTGGCACTGTTGCTAGAAAGAGAGTGAACTGCAGAATGGACCGATGATCTGCTGGCATTTGGCTTCAGATGGCTTAAAGGTGAAATCCGACAGTGCATTTAGCCCTTTAGTCCACGTAGCACTTGATGGAGTATTATTCTTCCGTGCTGTTTCATAATATTTCCATAATTTCCATTAAAGAGCTCTAATTTTGGAAAACACTTTTACCTCAATGCTGATCCTAAACTTCTCATTCTACACTTCCAGGTATATTGATTTTTGTGATATGTGATTGTGATTGTCATATTAAAACATATATACTGTATATCTGTTACATAAAATATAGATATCTGCTCATTTGGCCTGCAGAGCTCTGCTCATGACTCATAAAAATAATAATACAATAACAAAAATACTACGAATAAAAATAGTAATAGTAATAATGTACACTCATCGTCAAGCATACGACGTGAGGAACTGCAGTGCTATTGGGAAGGAAATTAAAGATTACCAGGAAAAGGATCAATATGGGCAATATTGGACATGGAGTTGTAGAGGTTCCTAATGGTGTCCTGTGATAATCCATCCCATGCATCTTGAATATTCTCACACGGTTCCAGCAGATTATGTGGTAGGGGTGGAGGTGGAGTGTCACCAGGCCTTCTGGACGTGTGACAACAAACTGTTCATCTTGGCGCTGTCATCACAGTGCCTCCACACACAGATTCAATGGTTGTCTCTACTATCACAAAAGTGGGACTCGTTACTGAAGATGACCCGCTGCCTTTCTGAGTCACTCCAAACAGTAGATGTGGTGTTAAGGGCAGAGGTCATAGCGGTCTGCGTGCAGTGTAGTCCTGTGTCATCTGCCAATAGCTTATGTGTCAGTCAAGTACAGCGATAAGCCCCGTCCTTGCTAAGTGACTTGCGTGGCTGAGTGAATCATTTGCATGTCTCACAATGTCAGACCCACCCACCAAGTTTCACCTCTGCTACGTTGAATTATGCAGCCCATATGGAAGTCAGTGAGGGGCGGGGGAGTAGGATATTTTTTAATACTGTGAATAAAGCTGGGATCGTGAACTGACATTCTGACTCATGCAGTGCACGTCAGCTGAGCTCATTCAGCTTTTCCTATAAAACGTCGTCAAGTTTTGAAAAGGAAAGTGACCATGTCCTTCCAGATGGTCCATAACTCACCAGTTTCACCAGATTAATTCCAGTTTGCTTGAACTTCTGAGCCTGATCTCCAACTGTCCTTGGGACTCCTAGGGGAAATGATGGTCATAGGCCTCCCAGCATGCCTTGCAGTGCCTTGGAGCGTTGCTGTGGAGATGTACTGCTGAGGCTGCTGGCCACTCAGGCTGTCACTCCAATCAGCAAGAGCCACCAGCTGGCTCGGCTCTCAAAACTGTGGATGCATGTGAGCCAACATGGCTGACTAACAGAGATGCCAGTAAATTGAGTGCACCTACCAATTATTTTGCTCTGTAGAAAAATGTTCCTGGCAAGTTTAATTATCTTATACTTCTCATGTTGGGACTGTTGAAGACTTCTTATAAGATGATTTAATTTATTCCTTAGAATTTTTCTGCTGGTTTATGGTGTTTGCAACCAGTCAAATTAATAAACTATACTGGCAGATAGTTTAGCTTGTTTAAAGTATATGGCCTAAAATAAGCAGTTATCAGACAGTTTGTCTTACTAAAACCACTTAAAATAGTTTTTACAGAATGTTGACAAAATGACCCTAACTATTAGCACCAGGCCTTCAGTTTGGACGACAACGCCATCAAATCCATGCAAGCACTTCACCGATAACGCTAATATCTGCCACAAATCTAGTAGTATGTTAGCTCTAACCTAACTGTGGGTCACATAAACATTTCCTGGTCATTTTAGACATTTAAACCTTGTAAAAGACATTAATTGTATTATCTGAAGCTGATATATTAGCATATACAGGGGTTGGACAATGAAACTGAAACACCTGGTTTTAGACCACAATCATTTATTAGTATGGTGTAGGGCCTCCACCAATACAGCGTCAGTTCGTCTTGGGAATGACATATACTGCGTCCTGCACAGTGGTCAGAGGGATTTTAAGCCATTCTTCTTGCAGGATAGTGGCCAGGTCACTACGTGATGCTGGTGGTGGTTTGTCCTTCTTGGTGGTATGCTGACATTACCCTGGATACCGTGGCTCTTGATACATCACAAAGACTTGCTGTCTTGGTCACAGATGCGCCAGCAAGACGTGCACCAACAATCTGTCCTCTTTTGAACTCTGGTATGTCACCCATAATGTTGTGTGCATTGCAGTATTTTGAGCAGAACTGTGCTCTTACCTGCTAACTGAACCTTCACACTCTGCTCTTACTGGTGCAATGTGCAATTAATGAAGATTGGCCACCAGGCTGGTCCAATTTAGCCATGAGACCTCCCACACTAAAATGACAGGTGTTTCAGTTTCATTGTCCAACCCCTGTATGTTCATATATCACAGGCTTCTTCAGTAAAGAACTCTGGCGCAGGGCTCTTGCTGTTTTCCTTGACCATTCATACTTGCAGTCGTACCTATGGCTTAGAGTTCTTAACCATGTCAGTGTTTAATCAGACCGTTAGGACGACTGTCCTTTACACCACGTCAACGTCGCCAAAGACTGCAGTGGTGTCGTGACGGAGTGCCATGGGGTGACTCAGAATGGCAGTGACGAGTCTCGCTTTTGTCTTGGTGGAGAGAGCCAACAAATCTGTGTGAAATCACAGTGATGAGCGCCAAGATGAACCGTTTGTTGTCATATGTCACATGTCCAGAAGGTCTGGTGTCACTCCACCTCCACCCCTACCGCATAATCTGCAGGAACTGTGGGAGAATATTCAAGGGGATTCATTATCACAGGACACCATTAGGAACCTCTACAACTCCTTGCCGAGACATGTTGCCATATCCGACGCCATACTGAGAGACACTACGTCTGTATGTGTAGCTCAGTAAATATAGCCCCTATCAGTCTCAATTTTTTTATCATTTATAGCACTGCAATCCCACACTTCCTTCTGGGTGCAACTATTCTTTAAACGATGAGTGAATGTGTGATCCATGTATTGGGCCTGTATGTCCAATATTTGATACTTCCATAAATCTACACTGCATTAATGTGCACATATTTTGAAATATATTGTATGTCTGAACCTTTATGATACATGTGCATACATGACCATATGTCATTTCTGGATGGCAACATCTAATAGTATGCCATTTCCACTATACCCAAAAATCAATGTTATGTAGAGACTCCTAGGAGTGTATTGGTCCAATATGAATAATGTATGTCGAGCATATTTTGCATTAAGTTGAATGAGGTTTTTATCACCGTTTTAAACTGCTAGTCAAACAAGATGCAGTTGAAAATGCAGCTATATGGCAGGAGTACCTAATAACACAGCCAACGTGCATGGGAAAAAGGCAGGCGAAGCTAATGAACTGGTAACTTAGTGCGTCTTCTTTTATCCTCAAATGGTGTTTTGTGTGTTGTGCTGTTTTTGGTTGTAAACTAGCAGCAGTTATGGAGAAATAAAACACGTAGTGGCAGAAGAAGACGCGGTCAAGACTGTATTATTCCTGTTTTACGGGACAGCGGAGGATTGGTAATGTCCTATTATGAGCCTAGAGGGAGCAGTAATGGTGGATGTAAGAAGAAAAGATGGGCTTTTGTTGCTGTTGTAGGCGAAAATGGTCTTTGACCTAACTCAGGCTTGATGGTAATGAGCCCATACACACTAATACTGGAACAGGCCTGGCTTTAAATCTTCCGTGACAGCAACCAGAGGTAGGCATCCCTGCGAGTTGTTTACTTACTAGTTCCGCCTTACGAAGAGCTTAATTGCTGATGAATGTTTTCTTTTCAAATGCTTCTCTTTTCTCTCATTAGTCTACATAGTGAATGCAGGTGCCATAAGGTTAATTGTAAGTGCAATAAATCAACAAGTAAAACATCATTAAGACAGCCAAGGATCCATCTATATTTGTGGAGCTGTTCAGGTCAGTGTAACCCTTGACCCTATTAACCTTTGGCCCCCAGCCCCAAATAGCTTCCAAACTCTGATGCATACAAACAAGTCCCAAGAGACTACGTAACGTGTCTTTACCTTCCTTCCTTTATAAAGTTTGCTTTAGTTAATGCAGGGATGCACATGGTAATTTAAACTGCATTATTAGTGTCATGTATGATAATCAAGATGTTCAAGATGTCCAGTCTATAATGGTTTTAGCATTATCACAGCACTGTCATTAGTTAGGCCTTATGTTTTCTATGTTCTAGCTATCCTTCCAACGAAGAGGGATGTACAAATGTGTTGGTGTCTTGCCGTACATTGATCTGAAGGTAGTAAAATAGCTGAATTGATTTTGGAAGGTTAGAATTGCACACGCACCCCCTAAAGAGATCTCACAGCGGGTGTTGAAGCCTATTCCAGCACTCAAAGGGCAGAAGGCAGGGAACACCACGGACAGGCTACCAATCTATCACAGGGCAGACATACACACTCACACCTAGGGGGCAGTTTTAGCATCTCCAATTCACCTGACTGCATGAAACCCACACAGGGAGAACATGCATACACAGAAAGGGCCCCAGACTGGGAATCAAGCCCAGGGGTTATTGCTGGGAGGTGACGGCGCCTACCCACTGCACCACCATGCCATGATGTTAGAATCAGTTATAGTGATATTCAATATTCAGTAGTGAACCATGACTATTAGAGCTAGGTTTTTGATTTGGGCCATATATGTCAAAACTCGTAACTCATGCTAGCTAGATAGATACATGCGCTGTTGTTGTTGACTAGTCCTGTCTCCAAAAGTGTCCATGTTTGTAACTGTGAATTAAAAACACGGCCGACAGGCAGACGTCTCATGTTCCTCTTGTTTTATCCAATAGAGGGGGCTGCTGCTTTCTACTAACCACTTACTCGCCTAGCTTTAGACAGCACTGCAGGGTAGAACTCCACCAGAAGCTAGCAAAGTGAGTCTACAACATCACCGTGGTGACCCAGGGATTAAGAGTAGGGGTGGGGTTATGGGATTGGGGGTGTACTACCAGGTGATAGGCTGTCTGACTTTTATAGGCATACTGTGTAATTCAATGCAGCTACTATTGCCAGTTACTACAGCCAATAAAGGAAACTGCCCCCCACCCCCCCGGCCTTTTTTATTTCATAGATAAAATCAATGGATTTTGTAATTAGATATCGACCATCGAACTGAAAGTGTGCCCAGCTTTATTGTGGGAAATCTGGGTACTATTAGATTGTGAGTCACATCAGTATCTCGAAAATGGTCATTTTAAAGGAGAGAGCAAAAGCCTTCTTTATTTCCAGTGCCAGGTAACATAAAGAGGTTGGGCCATTTCTATTGGTCCAGTCTTCTTCACATTTTCACACAACGTAAAGGGCAGCTGCCGTGCCCAAACAGAGCAGATAAGCCAATGTTGTGTAAAATTAGGATACATGTAGTGCTAGCTTAAACACCGACTTCAAAGCTTCTAAAATTCATTCCATGTTTTGCTTTACCAGTATCAATGAGCATGCATTGCCTTGTAGCAGTGTTCAGTAGGGATGCCTAGTTCAGGGCTGCTGTTGCCCTCTCCATTTCTAACAGTCCACGGATTAGGCTGCTGCCTGTATTCTTAGTCCATGACGTACCTCAGACTTCCAAAAGGCCAAGAGCTGGTCTCACCTGTTGGAAACCTAAAACCGGTTGGTTGGTCCCTCTGTTGTTTTGTAATGTGCTGATGGTTCATCTATCACACTAGGCTTCTCTTCAACTCTTGAAGTCCTGAACAACAACAGAGCTCACTTAGCTATTTATAGATTGGCCAGTTTAACCCTTTTGTTTCCACTCAAATATAACAGTGAAACACAGTAGTACTATAAAATGCTTAAATAGCATAATTTTATAAAATCTAAATAAACTAAATATAAGAAACATGATTTTCTAATTGTTTATTTTTTCTGAGCACTGTCAGTAATATTTATGCTCATTTTCTGATTTTCTTTATAATAATCTTTTATTGAGAAAATGAAAATTTAATAATGCATCAAATCAAATCCTAAACAGTTGTGACTGGACTGTGCCATGTCAGAGATCTGAGTCCGTGCAGTTCCATTTGCAGTTCCTACATTGACCACTGGGGGGCACTAATGTTTGCGTGTCTGTTTGTCAGGGGCTGCCAGTGTAAGGCGTCTCCCTGTAAGCAGTTGACCTGTGCTGCTGTGGAGAGTGTGGGTGAGCAGGCTGGTCCTGACCCACGTGTTCCCCAGGCGTGAGGCCTCTTTCCTGGCCGTGACGAGAGGACAGACTGGGGAGGAGGGGCTGCATCTGAATCTTCGGACTCCATCTGTCGCGTAGAGACGCCAGGGAGGTGATGGGGTAGGTGGGGTGGGAAGAGTGGGACAGGTGTTCCACCTCCACCAGCTGCCTTCATCCCAACAGCTGGCCTACTGCAGTGGGCAAAGCTCTTCCTCCTCCTCCTCCTCCTCCTCCTCCTCTTCCTTTATCTTCTATTCTCCTTCTCTCTTTTTTGTTCTCTATTTATTTTTCCTTCTATTTCTGATATTTCTTTTTTATACTTTTTTATATTCTTCCAGTTCTTACTCGCCTCTGTCTTGGTTTTCCTCTTTATTTTTATTTTTCATTTGCATTGTCACTCATCAGCTTCAATCATCTTCATCTTTGTCTTCTTCCTCCTCTTCTTCATTTTCTCATTTGTCATAATCACCATCTTCATCATCACCACATTCTTCCTCCTCTTCTGCTTTCCCTTTCATCATCACCATCTTCATCATCACCACCTTCTTCCCCATCTTCTGCTTTCCCCTTCATCATCACCATTATCTTCATCACCACCACCTTCTTCCTCCTCTTCATCTTCATCCTCATCATCATCTTCTTCCTCGTCTGGTCTTCCTTTCATCATCGCCATTTTCATCACCATCGCTCTTTTCCTCCTCTTCAGCTCTCCCTTTTATCACCCCCATCTTATTCATCTTCTTCATCACCATTACCCTCTTCCTCCTCTTCAGCTCTCCCTTTTATCACCACCATCTTCATCATCTTCTTCATCACCATTACCCTCTTCCTCCTCTTCAGCTCTCCCTTTTATCACCCCCATCTTATTCATCTTCTTCATCACCATTACCCTCTTCCTCCTCTTCAGCTCTCCCTTTTATCACCACCATCTTCATCATCTTCTTCATCACCATTACCCTCTTCCTCCTCTTCAGCTCTCCCTTTTATCACCATGTGCTTGGTCTTCTCTTCTTCTTCTTCTTCTTTCCTCTGTCTGTTCCTGATCTCTACCTCAGTCCTTCCTCTACTGAAGCCAGAATGGAGACTCCACAGGGCAGTCTGAGTTGGAGCTGTTACAGTCAGGAGCTGTTAAAGCGCGTGGCCCCTAGAGGGCGCTCTCATACCGGCCCGCCGCTTCTGTGGTCTCGCGCTCCGGCGGGACCTGTCGGCGCGTGGCTGCGCGGTGTGTGTGATTAGTATTCCGACGGCTGCGCGCGGGAATCAAATCGCAAGGTCTTTACACAGCAGCCGCCTCCACACTTCCAACACTGGAAACAAGCCAGATCCCCGACTCTCAGACTGGAGACTGTTTACACGTGAGAGAGAGAGAGAGAGAGAGGGAGAGGGAGAGGGAGAGGGAGGGTGGGGGGGTGGGGGGGGGGGGGGGTAGGTAAAACAGGAGTAAAACAGAAAGATAAATTATAGAGGGGAAAAGGAGAGGGGACAAAAGAGTAAAAGAAAAAAAGATAAGGAAAGAGTCAGAATGAACGATGTGGAGGAAGAACAGGAGTGGTATAAAGGAGAGCGCTTGATAGAGAGAAGGGGAGAAAGAGAGAGATGTGGAAGAGGAAGAATAAGAAAGAGAGAATAAGAAAAGTGAAGGTATGGAGAGAGTACATAGAGAGAGAGTATGGGATGAAGAAAGAAAGGTGAAGGAAAAAGTGATGAGTAAAGAAAGATGGAGTGAGGAGGAGAGTGGACGAAAGAAGAGAGCAGGGAGGTGTATGATATAGAGAAAGAATAGAGAATGGAAAGGAGAGCAACGGCATGACAGGAAGAGGAGAGTCATATAGATGGATGAGGGAGAGGATAGGAGAGGGAGAAAGAGTGACGAGAGGGTGGTAAATGAACAGAAAGAAATGGAAGAGGGAGGGTGAAAGAGAGAGTGGTGGGGAAAAGAAAGAATGGAGAAAGAGAAAAGATCTTATAAGAGAGAATTAGTGATTGAGAGAGAGGTGCAGAGTGAAGAAAGAGAGGATGCAAGAATAAATGTTGGAGAGAACAAGAAAGAGAGGAGAAAGATGAAAAGGAGCATGAAAGAGAAGTAGAGTGGTGGAGAGAGAAAAGAGAGAAAGAAAAAACACCAGAGAGAGAGGTGGTGAAAGAGTCTCAGAGTGGTGGAGAGTAAGAGAGTAAAGAGAGAAAGAGAGAAAGAAGCATGGATGAGAGAAGTAGAGTAGTGGAGAGAGAAGAGAGAGAAAGAAACAAGTAGAGAGAGAGAGAGGTGGTGAAAGAGTCTCAGAGTGGTGGAGAGAAAGAGAAAAAAAGGGAGAAAGAGAGAAAGGTGTGTGAAAGGGAGATGTAGAGTGATGGAAAGAGAAAAGAGAGAGAAAGAAAAAAGCAGGGAGAGAGTATGAAAGAGAAAGTGGTGGAGAGAAGGAGTAAGAAGGGAGAATGAGAGAGGATGGTGAAAGAAAACGGTGGAGAGAGTAAAGAGAGAGAATGAAAAAAGAGGCAGAGAGAGGGAGAGAGAGAGTAGGGGGAGAGAGAGAAAGAGTAAGAAGGGAGAATGAGAGAAAGGATAGTGAAAGAAAACAGTGGAGAGAGTAAACAGAGAGAATGAAAAAAGAGGCAGAGAGAGAGAGAGAGAGAGTAGGGGGAGAGAGAGAAAGAGTAAGAAGGGAGAATGAGAGAAAGGATAGTGAAAGAAAACGGTGGAGAGAGTAAAGAGAGAGAATGAAAAAAAGAGGCAGAGAGAGAGAGAGCGAGAGAGAGAGAGACAGAGAGAGAGTAGGGGGAGAGAGAGAAAGAGTAAGAAGGGAGAATGAGAGAAAGGTATGTGAAAGAGAGTTGTGGAGTGATAGAAAGAGAAAGGACAGAGAAAGAGTAAGAAAGGAGACTGAGAGAAAGGATAGTGAAAGAAAACGGTGGAGAGAAAGAGAGAAAGAGGGAGAGAGAGAGAGAGAGACAGAGAGAGAGTAGGGGGAGAGAGAGAAAGAGTAAGAAGGGAGAATGAGAGAAAGGTATGTGAAAGAGAGTTGTGGAGTGATAGAAAGAGAAAGGACAGAGAAAGAGTAAGAAGGGAGACTGAGAGAAAGGATAGTGAAAGAAAACGGTGGAGAGAAAGAGGGAGAGAGAGAGAGAGAGAGAGAGAGTGTGAGTAGGGGGAGAGCATTACCGATTCTAGTGAGTGGACTGTTTCCATTTAGTTGCAAATTGATAGAAGGACTGGGAGGGAATTTAAAGAACAGGCAGTCGTCCGTGCCTGATTAGCCATCGTGTAGCCAATTATCAATTACAGTCTTGCGTTATGTTGCGTACTGTGTTCTGTATGAACGTCAGTCCGTCCTGCTTTCAGAAAATAGAAATGTAATGGAGTTGTAGCTGGTGTGGGCTGCCTGCATTACCGAGCGTATAATGATGAGAAAGCCTTGGGGTAATTCATTCAGGCTGGAAACTCTAGAAGTGTAGTCGGCTGTAATGAGTCTACACACTGTTCACGCTTGTGTTCAAAAGACACAGTTAAGTGAAACCTTATCACAAGAGCCTACAACTCATTAGGCCACAATCCTGAGGCAGTAATAATAGACCTGGCAAGTGCCTTAAAACCTCCGCAGGCCATGTCGTGTCCCCACATTAAAACTGCTGTTCTGTTTGCTTCGCCGTCAGTGGGGAGAGGGTATGCGATGAGCATCAAATATTCGCTAGTTAATATCACACTTATGCATGAAAGCTATAGGCTACTGGACAGGAAGGACTTTGGGAGGCAGTATTGCCCAATTAGTTTCTAAGCCGGAGCCCTGTATCCGGCGTGCGCTATTAATAGCCTACAACCAGAGAGAACCGCTATAGTGTTACACAGTCATGTGTAGCAGTTTGGGTGCCCCTGGTCACGTTCTGTTTACAGTTCGGCCAGATTTGGTGGATGCCTTCCCTGGCACAGTTCTGAGGAGATGGTCCTGTAGACTGGGATTTTGGTCACTGCTGGTAGACCCGTATGACTGGACGCTTTCATACACCTGCAGATTCAGCGCCTTCCTTCACACTATGGTCTTTGGCATGCTACTTTTACCCACACTACTTTTACCCAAACATTAGCATCTGCTCTGTGACCCATAATCCACACATGGAACGAGACATTCACTGCACGGTAGCACCTCCTCTCAATCTATGATACCCTCCTGGTGCCCTGTATGATGATATGCGCCATAGATTGCTGAGTGGGATGTATAAAATGCTAAGCAGGTCAGATTTGGATCAGGATGGCAAAAGGAATAGATACACCAAATGGCTTAGAACGAGGGATCAGTAGTGAGTCACAGCGTGCATCGCAGAGGTCGGCTCAGCTGACCAGCGTTTCAACAGGAACAGTGACCTAACTGACATCTGTATTTACATCTATGGGAAATTTCAGTCAACAGGGCTGGAAACTGTGGTGCATGCAGCGAGCCTGATGCTTCTGCATATATGCGATGTGTAAGAAGCAGCACAAACAAGAGCAACAGCTCCTCAGGAGACTAAGAATGTCAATGCAGGTTGTGGTCAGACCGTGTCAGCAACAACAGTCCATTCTTAGTCCACCATATATAGGGAGACATGTTGGAGACCCAACACCCACACCGTTAAAAAACTAAGTTGTTGAAAGTTCTCATGCCAGGCAAAGTTAGACTCATGTAAGCTGGGCTAAAAGTGAAGCTGGGTTTCAGTAACAAGTTGACAGTCAAGCTCAAAAACAGAATCCAAGCAAACGTAGTACAGGGGATAGGCAAAGTCATATATGAAGAGGCGGGCAGAAGTCAAAAACCGAATAAGCAATCAGAATAAGGGAACAAAAACAAGAGGGCAAAAGAGAAGGAACGAACCGGAGATCAAACAGCGTAGGAAACCAGAACGTCAGCATGAGGATAACAAGGATAGACAGCTCGGGATGCAACGGGGGTTAGCAATACTTCACAAAGACGCAGACCAGGGGTATATAAGCAACAGCGCTAATGATTAACAGGTGTGTAAAATCAGAACTCATGAGATCTCGATCGAGGAAACGAGATGGGATTGGTGGGCGAGGGACATGTGACAGTGATGTCATCATGTGGCGGATTCTGGGAGATGGAGTTCCGGAAATTGGAGGCAGAGGGGAAGCCCGGAAGTGTGACAAAGATTAGAATGTTAGTGTTCGGGCCACCTTAAAATGTGGAGCTAATCTGTGTGTGTCCAGACATATTACACTTGTCATCAAAAAATAGTTCCACAAACAGTTGCACCCAATAGGAACAAACCAACAGGAATGTAACTTGACGTTGTGAACCATCCAAACGATTCAGTTTCAGGCTCGCCCGTGCATGTGACATAAGCGAGGATGGGCCTTATCGCTGCACCTGACTGACCCAACAGCCATGATTGGGGACATTCAGCGAGCACTGACGTCCTCTGTGGGTCATCCTGTTAGAGCCAGCACCATTGTCAGACAGCTGAACGACACAGCACTATATGTATGCAGACCAAAACGATGGCTTCCCTTAACACCACGTCAACGTCGCCAAAGCTGCAATGATGTTGTGTCAGACTGTCATGGAGTGACTCAGAATGGCAGCAGGTCATCTTCAGTGATGAGTCCTGCTTTAGTCTTGGTGGAGACGACCAATGAATCTGTGTGTGGAGGCTCCGTGGTCAGCGCCAAGATGAACAGTTCGTTGTTATGCGTCACATGTCAGTCCACCACCTTAAGCTGCATGGGATGGATTATCACCGGACACCATTAGGAACCTCTACAACTCTACAGCTGAGACGTGTGGGATGCTGCATTAAGAAACACCACTTCTGTATGTGTAGCTTAATAACTATTGCCCATAGCAGTCTACATTTATCATCATGTATCGTTCCTGGTAACCTTTATCCTCCTTCCCAACTGCACTGCAATCCCACACTTCCTATTCTATTATTGATGAGTGTATTTCAAGTGCAAATAATAAAAAATATTAAGGCAGCTCGGACACTAATGTGTTTAAGTCAAAACCGTTTTGTGCATAACTGGACTTACCCTGTTATTTATAACGCATCTATTTTGAGAGTAAACGGTTGAACTGTGAATGGGTCCTATGGCCTATATATTTCACTACTCAGGTTATGAAATAGGACCCAGTGCTCTGTGTGTTCCATAACAGACTATTTGGGGTTCGGTCAGTGACGGTGAGTAATCTAGAGCACTTACAGGTGGAATTAAGTAGGAAACTCCCTGGACATCCCACTGTGATTCGCCATTAACTACTGGATTAAGCTACAAGGCTACCTCTATGGCTCTTGTGGTTAGGCTACAAGAAAGGCATGGTAGAGACACGCCAGATTAACCTTTTACACCTTGGCTCTGTGTAAGTGCTTCAGTTTAAAGAGAAGAGAGAACGCCAAAGAGTGGCATGACTGTCAGAGAGCTGTCACTAATCTGATACTCTGCCGAGTCCAAGACAGAAGATTGGCTTTTCTGCCTCTCCTTTTTTTCCTCTTAACCTCGGCAATACAACAAGCGTGCCTCTTATAGTGCTGGTAGCATCTGGCACCAACGCAGGAAATGTCCCATATCCGTGTTTTTATATGAAGTCTAATTCCATTCTGAGATATTGCTTTCATTTGTCTCTGGTGCTATGGTTACTTTAACACTGATTGGCGTTCCCAGGAGGACACCTTTCCTTTTTTTCTCCTCCTTTACCTTCCCCCGTGTTCTGCTTGTCACCTTCTATCCACATTCTTCGGGACAGTTGTGCTTGAGATCATTACGCTTTCCTTCTGATCATCCGTTATCTGTGACTGAACATATTGGGTTATTGATTTCACCAATCGTCATTTGTGTGAAAAGACGAAACGAGGCACGGAAATGAGCACTGGAGCAAGAGTGTGTGCGTGTGAGAGAGAGAGGGGGATAGAGAGTGGAAGAGAAGGAGAGGGGGATCATATATCTCACGCATTTGCCATCCCTTTTCTCTTGTTGTATCCTGTCATTTTTCAGCCTCTCTCCACAGCCAGTAAGCAGACAGTCTGGGTCTGAACTTGCTTCTTCCTCTATTGTTGAAGAATGCTGAGCTGAGGAGAGCGGCGCTGTCCGCGGTGCTGATTTAAATCAGCCTGCTTTACTCTAATTAGTTGTAAACGACACTCTGCCAAATCTCAGTGGCCTTGGAGCTTTCACGTCAATGTTCATCAAGAGGACAAGAGAGGAAGGTAGCTGGGGAAAAAGCAGAGGCAACAGAAATGATGAAAGAGAGGAGAAAAAATGAGAGAGTGAATTGGATTGCAGTTCAGAAGCTTTATGCCATTGCACAGATTTTGTTGCTTTCTGGCAAAAATTTACACAGCAGCTTAATACCCCTTAAAACCCAGTGATTCCATATTAAACTATGATATGTGTGTATGTAATTAGGAAATACACAGCTGCGCAAATAGAGCAAATGGCTGTAAATAGAAAATAGTAAATAGAAAACAAATATAACTTCATACAGGAATTCATAGAAATGCATAGGTACTGCATACTTCCATTGTTTTACAGTAATTTAGAAAAAAGAAGTCGATTAATGATGTTGTATTAATTGTATTAAACCAGCACAGAGGCTTGTTTTAAAAAGCAATAATAGTAATATTAAACAAATAATAAATAAATAAATAAATAAATAAATAAATAAATAAAAAAAAAAAATTTCATTATTACAAATGCATTTCCTGAAGGGTGACTGCACAGTATAAGCTTGTATAGATTGCTGTATTGATAGGGGGGTTGAGGGGATGTTACTAGGCAGTTGCTAAGTTCTTGCTAGGTGGTTGCTAAGGTGTTCCTACATTGTTGCCAAGGTGTATGCTTTCATGTATTACTAATGTGTTTATAGGTGATCACCAAGGTGTACCAGGTGGTTGCTAAGATGTATCTAAAAGTTTATTGTGGTGTATAGGGTTTGATTGCTAAGAGGTTTCCAGGTAAAAAATGAATGGGAGCCTATGGGGGGAACAAGGGATGGGATATATACATGTATAGTGGTGAGGGGTCAGTATAGCTGTGGATTAGACACAGAGGAGTAAAGGTCAGTATGACTGTGGATTAGACACATAGAGGAGTGTGGGTCTGTGTGATTGTGGATTAGACACATAGAGGAGTGTGGGTCTGTATGGCTGTGGATTAGACACATAGAGGAGTGTGGGTCAGTATGGTGGTGGATTAGACAATGAGAAGAGTGAGGCTCAGTATGGCTGTGTATTAGACACATAGAGGAGTGTGGGTCTGTATGACTGTGGATTAGACACAGAGAAGTGTGGGTCAGTATGGCTGTGGATTAGACACAGAGAAGTGTGGGTCAGTATGGCTGTGGATTAGACACATAGAGGAGTGTGGGTCGGTATGACTGTGGATCAGACACATAGAGGAGTGTGTGTCAGTATGGCTGTTGAATAGACATATAGAGGAGTGTGGGTCAGTATGGCTGTTGAATAGACACATAGAGGAGTGAGGGTCAGTATGGCTGTGGATTAGACAATGAGAGGAGTGAGGCTCAGTATGGCTGTGGATTAGACACATAGAGGAGTGAGGGTCTGTATGACTGTGGATTAGACACAGAGGAGTGCGGGTCAGTATGGCTGTGGATTAGACATATAGAGGAATGTGGGTCTGTATGACTGTGGATTAGACACACAGAGGAGTGTGGGTCAGTATGACTGTGGATCAGACACATAGAGGAGTGTGGGTCAGTATGACTGTGGATCAGACACATAGAGGAGTGAGGGTCAGTATAGCTGTGGATTAGACACATAGAGGAGTGAGGGTCTGTATGACTGTGGATTAGACACATAGAGGAGTGAGGGTCAGTATAGCTGTGGATTAGACACATAGAGGAATGTGGGTCTGTATGACTGTGGATTAGACACACAGAGGAGTGAGGGTCAGTATGACTGTGGATTAGACACATAGAGGAGTGAGGGTCAGTATGGCTGTGGATAAGACACTGAGAGGAGTGAGGGTCACACCATTCCTGATGACTGAATGGTCCAGAGCGGTTATAAATCTTGAAGAAAGAGAAGAAGGCTGATGTAAATCGGTGAGCAGTGTGCGATAGCATAACACTGTGTAAATAATGAATGGAGTCCATATCCCTTCTACATAAAGAGTTGAAGGGTCTGTTTAATGGAAAACCAAATATCCTTCACTTTTCTGAGGTGGAAGTGTTTAATGTAGTATGTAAACATTGGTGTTTCATTCCTCGCTCCACACAGTCAATGTTAGACTATTACATTAAGTGTTTTTGTCATCTTTTTCTTCACTCTATACCTGAATCTATCTGTGTAGTTCTTTATTATACATTCTTTATTACATATTTCTTGGTTTTTCATCTGGTAAGCCTTTGAAAACGAATGTTTAAGTAACCATTACTGTAACAGCCTATTGACATCTCATTCATCCTGTCCTAGAAGCACGGCAAGTTCACCAAGGAGTGTGTCTCAGTCTCCACTTATTTAATAAATACATTTTCATCATTTGGATTCCAAGGCTATTTAAGATCTGTGCTCAGGACAGGAGAAAATTAATCCCGATATGTAGACCACAGTAAAAGTTGACTGGAAGAGAAGGAATGCTGGGCCAAGCAGCCTTTTCAACATCTGTTAGCAGGTTATAGATACATTAGCTCTGAGAAACTCACTCAAGGTGGGGTTGGGGGGTGTGGCTTGGTCGTTTTCTCCACCACCCAGTAACCCACCTTCTGTTTTATATTCTTGTCTATTGATCAGAGGAGATCAGTTTGAAATCATTTTGGTTGCTATGGTCACATGATGCATTTTTGGTGTTTCGATTTTGATGGCTGCAGAACATTTTACATCGAGCAGCTCAAGTGGAGTTTAGTTTCAAGTAGGTTTAAAGCCACAAAAGTTTCTTTGTGGAACGTCAGCCTGAGAGTGGTGCTCGGTCTCCTCTACCTGTCAGCATAAAGTAGGTGAGTAGGTAGAACTGTCAGTGCAGCAATATTTCTCATATTGTTTCTATCTACTCTGCAACTTACGTCTGCGTGTCAGTCCTGCCAATTAAACCATATAAAGTATGTGTAATAGGTTTGTAGAACTTTAGAACATTAGAAAAGCCATGCAGGTGGAGGTGGTGTTGGTGGTGTTAATCAGCTTACATTATTTTCCTTTTGGCAGTTTCTCACCTGCAAACTAACTAACCAACACTGGACTACAGTTGCAGTAGAAGCTGGACTGCAGTATGTAGGTCAGGATAGGATGAATTCCTGACACCCCTGACTGAAATGGAGGCACTCCAGCAGTGACAGGGAGGAGATGGTACGAATTCCCATTTTATGAAGGGTGCTAGTTTTTTTGAAAAAATTATGTTTCGGTGGAGAACCTAAATGAAATGTGCAAGTGTGAATAGAGAGTTTATAGAACCTCAACATACATTTCAACAAACAGACCTTTAAGAACTTTAGCTACTCAAATCATTTAAGCTCTGTAAGAAGAGTAACGTCCATTTGAATAATTTCATAGGTCTGGTAACAAATGGTTGCAAATGTATTGCACAAAAAATGCATAAACTTTATTGCTTCAAAAGTCAGACGCCACCTCTTTATTTCCAGTCAATATGACCATCATGAACAAGTTATTAATTTTTCACTGAAATCTGCATGTATTTTTTTGCACCCCTCCAAAAGTTCAGTCTCAGAAACTGGTTGCAGTTGTTGCTTCCCTAGATTACAGTAACTGAGGTTTGACCTGGTCAATCCTTTTTCTAAGAAAACCAACAGCTTCTTTGTTTGATTGGCGAATTTACCATTTCCTTTTCTCAACAAGGGCTTCTTGAGAGCAACACGTTCTTTTCAACCATGTGGGGAAAGAGTGGGGAAAGTAGCCGGGATCATTGATGTGAATTAATAAACTCAAATAAGCAACATAAGCAAACAAGGCACATTAAAATATGTATTATGTCCAATTGTGTCTGTAATTTAGGGGTTTAAACAGTGACTACCTCCCCCCACTGCTAAAACCTCGATTTTATAAAGCCCTGATGGACTGATTGTGACCAAGACTCTTACAGTGGACAGAGATTAGACAAAGTTAGGTTCGTTTACTCTTCCACATTAAACTAAGTAGCAGTGTTCAGTGTTCAGAAGCCTGGATGGATGCTAGTGTGCAAATGGAGGACTTTGTACCTCAGAATGGTAATTCAGATAGGAAGCTAATTTCAGGCTTGAGAGATTAGTCAAGTTCAGCGTGACGTGGTGAATATGGTCACAGTGTTATGCAAACCAGTACTGATTATACAACAGGCAGATCTACAGAGTTTATTACATTTGCTTCAAGCCTGTAGTTCATTATACGAGCACCAGTTTTTGACTTTCATGTTCTGGTTGTTGTTAAAGGATGTTATCTGTTAAAGGAAGCATATCTGTGTGCTGTTTTCTACCCATATAAAAACAATTATAACCCAAAGTTGTTGTCTTTTTTTTGTAGTGGTTGTAGTGGTTGGTGTAGCTCAGTGGATAAGACCACTACCTGCCCCAGAGCCAACACCACACGTGGGAGACTGGGGTTCGAATCCCAGTCTAGGTGACTATGCTGTGCTACACCAATAAGAGTCCTTGGGGCAATTTTCAGACTCTCACTAACACTACATTGGCCATGACTTCTGTATAATATAATTAAGGCCTTGTAAAGCTCGCTCTGGACAAGAGCGTCAGCTAAATGCCAGTAATGGTACTGACTTTAACCTCAGCATCTGTAACCAGTAAAACAGTCTCAGATTTTAGAGTCAGTAAGGTAAGGCAAGTAAATGTATATACACTCATCATCTAAAGAATAGTTGCACCCAGAAGGAAGTGTCGGATTGTAATGCTATTGGGAAGGAAGATACCTTTTTTGACATGTAACGACAAACAGTTCATCACTTTGTGACAGTCATTGCAGTGTGGCAGTGTTGACGTGGTGTTAAGGGCAGCCGTTCTGTGCGAGTAGCCCTACACTGCGCAGCCAATGGCCAGTGGTGCTGGCACTAAGAGGATGTTTCATGGAGGCAGCACTGCTAAAAACCTGACTAAAACCTGATTAAAACAATCGATTTTTAAAAAAGAAGAAATAGAACATTAAATTAAAACATTCATTAAAAATGAAAGGAAAATTGTGCTGTAGAGTACAAATCTAAAATGTTTACAGCCTGGATTTAGATGTATCTAGTGCCAGAGATCTTCTAATGCTCTCCATCAACTGGTTCCGTTAAAGAGCAGTAGGGTAGCTTTACATTAGGCCGGACTAACAGACTAGAAACATGCTGGTCCTACACCCTTCAATGATGGACAGTATGGACAGTAACGAATCTTAAAGACTATTCTGCAACATTCCAGTAATCAGTGTAAGGATGTGGGAGTGGGGTGATGTGTTCCTTGCTTTTACTCTTAGTGGGAACTCTGGCGGCTGCATTTTTAATCAGCTGAACTGAGATCAGAGTCCATTATTACACAAGGATGCTGTCACGTCCTGTCTTGTCTTGCTCTTGTTTATCTCAGTTTTCTCTGTTTTTCTGTTTCTGTCTTTCTCTTGTCCTGTTGTGCCTTTTTTATTGTCCTGTTGGATGTGCTTCTGTTTGTTTCAGTTATTGCTCCTCCTGTCTCCGCCCCCTTGCCAGGCCCCTCACCTATCCCTAATTTGTAGCTCCGCCCCTTCTGAGGTGTTCCTTGTTTGTCCTTGTTGTTTTACGCTCCCTGTTGTTCCCTGTGTTCTTGCTTGGTGTTTTCTTCACGTCAGTTTTTTTTTGTAACCTTGTTTCTTAGTAGTGTTAGATTTTTATTTTTTCTAGTGTCTTTTGTTTTTGCTTGTTCTTAATGGCTTTCCATTAAAGACTTGCTCCTGCATCTTGTCTCCTCGTGTGTCCATGTTATAGATATGTGCTAGCTCTTTAGATTTTACGTCTCTAGATATATAGCTATTTTGAACCTCTTACAGCTATTCCCAAATAAAATAATCTCTGTTTTGTCTTCAAATAACTTCAGAAGGTTTGGGCCCATCCAGTTGGTGATGTGCTTAAGGCATTTACAGAGTGGGTCAAGGGGACCATAGTTGTTTGGGGACAGTCAAGTGAATCTGAGTGTCATCAGTTGTGGTAACATGTTTCCTCATCTTGCAGAACCTGGCCAAAAGCAAGCATGTTAAAAAAGAGTGGCCCAAGAATTGAACCTTGGGGAACACCCTAGGTCATTTGCACTTTTCAGAAACATTATTATCTGTTTTAACAAAGCAGCTCCTTCTACGCATGTATAAACTATGCATGAACCATCTTAAAACAATTCCTGAGATTCTAACACAGTTCTCAAGTCTATGTTATGGAGAATGTAATGATCAAAAGTATGATGGAAGATATTTTTCCAGAGTCTGTATGTATAAAAGCACACACATACACGTACAGCACCATCTGGTTATAGACTGATCCTGTGGAGATGAATTGGTGATGTGGTGTGAGCAGGAAAGAGAAAGTGTGTGTGTGTGTGTGGCTCAGGGGGTCTGTGTTTTGTAGACTCGGGGAATCATGGCATCTGGCTGTGGTAAAGGGAATACACTGACACAGACTAGAGGATAAGAGACTGAAGCTGATGGATGATTATTAATGGCATAGCTGTGTGTGTGTGTGTGTGTGTGTGTGTGTGTGTGTGTGTTTGTGTCTGTGTGTGTGTGGGTGTGTCTGTTTTTGTACATTTTCAGGACAAAATTTTCCTGACATTGTAGAAATACAAAAGAGGTTTGTA
>JAMWET010002074.1:157500-277500 GCA_024036415.1 Prochilodus magdalenae | reverse complement strand
ATTATAAAGGCTAGTTCATTCTATCAGGGCCGTTATCCCCAGAGACCGTTTCCTCCAGGTTTGGGTCAGGCTGAAACTATTAGAACCTTAATGGACAGGCCCTTAGACTCATCACTACCCTACAAAATAAGGCAGCAGAACCCCAGTGTTTCAGCCAGCACTCTAGTTTATTTGGTAACACTTTATTTGAAGGGTGTCTACATAACACATTCATGATTTCATACAGTGGGGAAATGAGTATTTGATAAACTGATGATTTTGCAAGTTTTCCCACCTACATAGAATGGTTACTGTTTCTTTACCTGTATTAATTGCACCTGTTTCAACTTGTTACCTGTATAAAGGACACCTGTCCACACACTCAATCAATCACATTCCAACCTCTCCACCATGGCCAAGACCAAGGAGCTGTCTGACACCAGGGACAAAATTGTAGACCTGCACAAGGCTGGGATGGGCCACAGGACAATAGGCAAGCAGTGTGGTGAGAAGGCAACGACTTCTGGTGCAATTATTAGAAAATGGAAGAAACACAAGATGACTGTCAGTCTTCCTCTGTCTGGGGCTCCATGAAAGATCTCACTCTCAGAGTAAGGATGAGTCTGAGAAAGATCGGGAATCAGCCCAGGACTACACGGGAGGACCTGGCCTATGACCTGAAGAGAGCTGGAACAACAGTCTCAAAGAGGACCATTAGTAACACAGTACGCCATCACGGTTTAAAATCCTGCAGGGCACGCCAGAACATGTCCAGACCTGTTTGAAGTTCACCAATGACCATCTGGATGATCCAGAGGAGGCATGGGAGAAGATGAGATGAGACCAAAATAGAGCTTTTTGGTACCAACACGCTGTGTTTGGAGGAAGAAGGATGAGTACAACCCCAAGAACACCGTCCCAACCGTGAAGCATGGGGGTGGAAACATTGTACTTTGGGGGTGCTTTTCTGCAAAGGGGACAGGACGACTGCACTGTATTGAAGGGAGGATGGATGGGGTCATGTATCACCAGACTTTGGCCAACAACCTCCATCCGTTAGTGAGAGCACTAAAGATGGGTCATGGCTGGGTCTTCCAGCAGGACAATGACCTGAAACACACTGTCAGCGCAACTAAAGAGTGGCTCCATAAGAAGCATTTCAAGGTCCTGGAGTGGCCTAGCCCGTGCCCAGACCTGAACCCAACAGAAAATCTTTAGAGGGAGCTGAAACTCAATGTTGCCCAGCGGCAGCCCCGAAACCTGATAGATCTGGAGAAGATCTGTATGGAGTAGTGCTGCTGCAGTGTGTGCAGACATGGTCAAGAACTACAGGAAACGTCTCACCTGAATAATGAATAATGAATGAAATTATGAATGAAATTATGAATAATTTAAAAACCATACAATGTGATTTTCTGGATTTATTTTTAGATTCTGTCTCTTACAGAAGTGAACCTACGATTAAAAATGACAGACCTCTCCATTCTTTGTAAATCGGAAGTGTATCACATACTTGTTTTCCACACTGTATGTATACAGGGGGTGGACAATGAAACTGAAACACCTGTCATTTTAGTGTGGGAGGTCTCATGGCTAAATTGGACCAGCCTGGTGGCCAATCTTCATTAATTGCACATTGCACCAGTAAGAGCAGAGTGTGAAGGTTCAGTTAGCAGGTAAGAGCACAGTTCTGCTCAAAATACTGCAATGCACACAACATTATGGGTGACATACCAGAGTTCAAAAGAGGACAGATTGCTGGCGCATCTGTGACCAAGACAGCAAGTCTTTGTGATGTATCAAGAGCCACGGTATCCAGGGTAATGTCAGCATACCACCAAGAAGGACGAACCTCCACCAGCATCACGTAGTGACCTGGCCACTATCCTGCAAGAAGAATGGCTTAAAATCCCTCTGACCACTGTGCAGGATGCAGTATATGTCATTCCCAAGACGAACTGACGCTGTATTGGCCGCAAAAGGAGGCCCTACACCATACTAATAAATGATTGTGGTCTAAAACCAGGTGTTTCAGTTTTATTGTCCAACCCCTGTACATATATATGTATTTAGCTACAGGACTAGAGACAGGACTAGACAGACTGTTACACACATCCCGTGTAGTCCTGCCTCTGTCTCCGGTTTTCTGTTTCCTGTCACTTCCATGTGGCTTTTGTTGTTCGGTGCCATGTGCTTCTGTTTGTTTTGGCTTATAGCTCTTCCTGTCTCCGCCCTCTTGTCATGGCCTTCACTTGTCTGTAGATTGTGGCTCCGCCCCTTCCCAGGTGTTCCTTGTTAGTCCTTGTGTATTTATCCTTGCCTGTGTGTTGGCTTGGTGTTTTGTCTCTCTGTCTGTTCTCCGTTCTTTGTTCTCACTGGTCTTTTGTTTCTAGTTCCCCTGTATTTTATGTTGTTACTTTTGTGAATGACTTTTGTTGCTGGTTGTTCTGGTTCTTACTGAATCAGTCTAGCCTGCACTGTTATCCTGCCTCCTCCTCTCTCTCCACGTTACTATGTATATATGCATATGTATTTTTTAAAATATATAATTGGCCGTTATACCAAAACCTTGTATGATGGCTTTAAAAATGTTAACTTTACAGCAGAAGAAACTTTTATTGTGCGTCATTGGGTCAAGGCTGTTTTCAAAGTAATTTGGCTCATTTCTTTTGGCCCATTCATCAAGAACTTGTGCGGGCTGGCTGGTAACGTTGTGTCTATGATTAACCACCCAGATAGCAGCCATTAGATCCATGTTAAATCACTGAATTTTAGCTTCTTCCCTCTGGACAGTATTTCATAGTCCCAAAGTGCTGAACAAGGCAATATTAAAATAGCTTTGTTCCAGCAGTCGTTACCCAGACGAACAATTTGTAGGAGTATTGTAGTAAGCACTGGAACCCTGAGAACCTTTAACTGTGTTTGTAAAATGTGTGTTAAGCTGGATGGTGACTCGTCTACTGCAAACCACATTATCCTACTCTTCCCAAGAGGAGGCTCCAAACTTTATCAAATTCTGTAGGGATTTAAAATACATTCCCTCTGATACACTGACACAGCGAGCTGAGAGGAGGACTTGTGGTGCAGGATGTATGAGAGAGTTTGCATTGGGGTGATCATCACATGATCGTGATCTTGTAGTTCAGGGGCTCAGTTTTACAAACAGGAGTACCCAGGCATACAGTGCAGTGGTGTTGATAATCTTATGCTGATTATTACTTTTCCTTATGTTCTATGTATAATTTTGGGTCATTGGTCTCCAACCCTCCACCTGGAGAGCTTTTCCAACCTCTGTCCTATAAGCACCCCTTACTACATCTGATCCAGCCAATCGTGGATTGGGAATAGGTTGTTTACCTGGAGCAGGTGTGCAGTTGGAACTAGCCTTTCTAGGAAGGTAGCTCTCCAGGAACAGGGGTTGAACCCCACTGTTTTACTTCGTAATGGACAATAAAAATATGAACAGGTGTTATTAGGTGTGACATAAAGTGTCACGGCACATTGCTTTTGTAACAGCGTGATAACCGGCTATTGGCTCACATTGCTATTGGCCCATGTGACCGTGGATGTTATGGGAGGTGCTGCATCACAGCCTACTGTGAAAGAGAGACTGTACACCTTGTAAATAGTTGTGGCTGTGAGCTTAAACCTGTATATATGTGCTTATTGGGCTATGTTGTGTTGGGCTGCGAGGCTGTCTAGTACTTGCTGTCAGGGAAAGTGTGTTGTCAGCCAGCAGTGGACAGCAGTCTCCGCTGCTGCTGTGTTCAATAAAAGAGAATTAGTTTGACATACTACATTTCCTGAAGCTCCTACTTTGCCTGGACATCCCAAAATGATGAAATATGCACATGGTCAGTAAATGATTTATTATATGATCAATGGGTGCAACAATCAGTAGGCTGCGGTTGCTACACAACATGACAGTCGGTGGTTACTCCATGACCAGCATGATGTTTTTTTTTTTCATGAAATTGTGCATTACTGGGGCTTTACGAGCCGAAAGCCTGAAGCCTTTTATCAGGTGATGTTTCATCAAGTCAGACAACAAGCCTGGGTTAAAAGCCTTCGTCTTTCGCATGTAAAATATTCAGTAAATATGTGAGCATGTCATGGGTGTGTAATTCCGGGTGTGGCGTGTCTTTCAATGCACAAAAATCAGAGTAAGCTGAAGGATTTGAGCCTCGAGGTCACTGTGACCTGCTCCTGTGTGTGCGTGTGTGTGTGTGTTCTCTAGAGGACTCCTCTACAGACGTAATGAAAGGATTGAAACTCCATTTTTGTTTGAAGGCAGGAGCGCGTATGACCTAAGACCAACAAATCCATGCCATACATTTCTTTCTCTCTGTCTCTCTCTCTCTTGCTCTCTTTCTCTCTCTCTCCCTTTCTCTCTCTCTCTCCCTCTCTCTCTCTCTGTCTCTCTCTCTCTCTCTGTTCTTCTTCATATCTCCTTTTCCCGTTCTCAGTCTCTCTTTTTTTCATAGCCTATTTTGCTTTCCTTGATATATTTGCATCTATGCTGAGAGGAAATCTGTGATGCTTAGATATGATATTGTGCTGTTGTAGAAGAAGAGGCTGCGAGTCTTATCCGGTGCGAGTGTTGTCCTGGTGCTGATGAGGGATTACGAGCGGGCTTTGGCTGAAATGTTAAGTGTCGTCTTCGGCACGGTTGGCTAATGAAGGGAACTGCGACAGAGCGGTGTCTGGGTAAAAGACAGTCCGAATGAGACAGCAGCAGAGAGGGAGAGAATAAGAGGCAGAGTGAATTAGCATGTAAGGGCTAAAGTTCAAATGCACATACCATATTCTCTATCAAACTTAACTTGAGCCGTTTCCACCAACCCACAATCAGGATGCTATTTTTGTCATTGTCTCACTGTGTGTATGTCTTCCTCGCACATGCTCCATGCGCTCATCTAAAAAAAATCATTTCTGGGATATTGTCTATAATTTGGACGCATCCGGGAGCCCCTATTAAAATGTGGGTGACTCCCAGAACTTCCAGAAGAGGTGGGATGTCTGCAATGGCAAGTTCCATTGATGAGTCATTTGCAGCTACTGTGATGGATGATTAATTTGCATGTCAGTGAAGTACACTGGGTCTGAAATTTTAAATACATGAAAAACACTATTGCTGGTAATACCAGTAACTCAGGAGACTACAGTGAACAATGTTTGCAAGGGACCTAAGCATAAATGAACCAATAAAAACAAAATGTAAAGCTAACTAGAATCAACAGTTATATAAATTGGAAAAATAGTAATCATGCCTTTAAATCAAATTAATGTGATCTGATATAAGAACTCCCTTCCCAAGTCTTTGTTTATCAGTTCTTCTCCTCTTTGCCTGTCTCTTAGCTTTCTCTCCTTCTTGACAATGCTTGGAGTCCAGTCGGTAGCTCTCCTTCTTCCCCCTGTCCTGTGCACCAGCATAAATGCCCGTTGTTACTAATGACTGGAATAGTGTAGCTCAACCTGAGCCACATCGCTTATTTCAGCGTACACACAGAACAGACAGCTAGTGGACGGACATTAAATGAATTTGACCAAAAGTGCCTTGGATTAACATTACCCGCTAACGTGAATTCAACATTTGTGTCTCGTTACGGCACATCCCTGGTCATTTTAAGTTTCATTATTCACACCACTTTATTTAAACTCAAATGATTTGTTTTCCTGTAATCTTCCATCAGTGTCAGAAGAAAGTTCCAGTGCGGCAGGGAAACAGAATGATTTCCAATTTTCAGTGTCTGCCGTTCCACAGAATTATATGTAGGGTCAAGTTAAGCTACATATTTCCACATAGTCTGATAGCAAACATGCTAATAACATTACAGGTCGCTATATAAATAATGCTAACAATAAGATTAGTAACGGTGTATGAATATTATTTGAGTCTGTTTGACAGTTTTTCATTAGAGTGAAGGTGATCCAGTATTCCAGTAAACCCCATCCATCTTCTATGAAAAAACATAAGTCAGTGGTCAGAGCTTAGATAGGTCAGTTATGAGCACTGGATGCCCTTCTGTCTGTTTACCTCCCTCTGTCTGTCTCTCTCTCTTTCTCTCTCTGTCTAACACATGCTCATGTTACCTGGCTTTTCCACTCAGTGGTGATGCCAGACTGATTAGGTCTTAATGAGGTATAATGAAAAAGTCAATAGCATCTTTAATGAGTCCAGCGTTGAGCTGTATGTGTGATGGGACCTGCTCTCAGCTAATGACCACACACTGCCTTATACCTATACATGCATGTGTTGTGTTGTCCACATTATTTGATAGAGGAGCCACAGTCGGAAACACAGACACCACATTTTCTAATCAGGAAAAGTCCCTAGATGATACATGACCTTTGCTAAACCATCCCTTCCACTGTGAGATTCTCCTGTAGTGCGATTTGTACACTTACATTCACCAGGCAATGCATCATCACTAATGTACTGTACATAAAACCCTGCAATGTTCACAAGAGGGTTACAAATACACACAAGTGACTTCCAACCCTGCACCGTTTAAGTTTCAGGCCATCTAGGAATCCTCTGCTTGCTCCATGTTGAACGGACCCCCCTCTCCACTGGTACAAAATCAGTATTCCATCCTGTTAGAAAGCAATTAGAATTCCACCAGCAAATCTCTGGCAACAGGCCGCCTCCATCCGAGCTCCTTTCACTTCAAATATTTCACCCTCGCTTTTCATGTTCGGCTGGCTAATTAAAATATTAATAATTGGCTCTTTTGACAGGGGATGCAGGCAGGAAACTCTGAAATAGCAAATAGGACACTCATCCGCTGAGTACTGGAGTTATTGGCTTGGTTGTAGCAACATATTTCTCAATAAAGCGATCCTACGTTGGCCGGCATGCCGATAGAGAGTGGGCTGGGAGAGTTGCTGTGTTTGATGTTTCTCTCTGCTGCTGCCCATGTAGTCTGGAAGGGTTGTGTTAGGAGGACCCTAGTCTCAGCCACAGACGGTCCGCCCCCACACATAAACGGAGAGTCTGATATCTTTAGCGGGTTAACCTGGCCACACTGTCAGGATTCTGCCGGTTTAATTATCGGCTGTATAGAGATTGGCTGTCTGCGTTTGTGCATACACGCCCTTCTGTGTATCGTTTTGCACTGATGTGATGTGAATCACAGTTCTGCTGTTCCAGCTAAGTTCAACTAAAGAACAGTAGTCTCATCCACAGACACTCTACCCATCATATACCTCTGTGTTTCCAGAGGGACTGTTTATGTCGTGACTCAATGTTTTAAGATGGCATCCTACTATATGTCACCCCAAATAGGCTTGTCGTTTCGCGTTTTCCTGCAGTCGTAGGCTTTTCCTGGCCACGTTAAGTGGTGGAAGGTACCAGGCTCTCCCTAGAGATTCTGGCAGTGTGAGGCTAACAGCAGGCTAACAAAGAGGAATAAGCGCTGACAGAGGCAGACGTTTAAACAGCTCTTACTGTGCAATTATGTATGGCTTTGTTGGATCATGTTCTGCAGCTGTCATCATGAATGCACTGAGGAATCACATGATTAATGATTGAGAGCAGATTGAACGACAGGAGCACCTATGTTTTTACACTTACAGGATTAAGATGGCATTGGGGATTTTCCTAAGGGGAAATAACGAGTTCAGGTTGACGAGGGCTTGTTAATAACAGAACTGAAAGAGGGGGGACGGCCTGTTTTGCTTGTTGTCTTGGGTTTAAGGCATTTTCAGCTTAGTCAAGTTTGTCATTAGTAGGGGACCTTGCCCTGACACTGCTCACTTCTTTGTTACTTACTGGAGGAAATGAGAGAGAGAGAGAGAGAGAGAGAGAGAGAGAGAGAGAGAGAGCGTGTGTGTGTGTGAGAGAGAGAGAGAAAGAGAGAGAGAGAGAGAGAGAGAGAGAGAGAGTGTGTGTCTGTGAGAGAGAACTTAAATTTATTTGGAAAATATGGGGCAGTCTTCCAATGGCTACCTCTAATTGGAGGGGAGGGAGCGTCGGCTGCGACTGTGTGTGTGTGAGTAATAGTTGGGGCCAGTCCATTTGCTTGTGTGAAGACTCATTAAACAGCTATTTACACTCCCCTGCATCTAATATTGTTCGATGTTTGGATCTACTGGCTTGAAAGGCCTTCTCTTAATTTTCCTCTCACCACAAAACACACACGCACACAGTAATGGCTCATAGTCTTCTGTCCCAGATGCCGGCCTTTGTTTCTCCTGTTCCCTTGTTTTCTCTCTCACTTTCTCTCTCGCTGTTTGTTCTTTGTTCTATGAGCAGATTTGGCCTTCAGTGGACCAAACAACCCAAACCAGTGTGGTTACACATGTGTGCCTGTGTGTATGTGGGAGAGAAAAGGAGAGAGAAACGGGAAAGAGAGAGAGAGAGAGAGAGAGAGAGAGAGAGAGAGAGTGAGAGAGAGAGAGAGAGAGAGAGAGAGAGAGAGAGAGAGAGAGAGAGAGAGAGAGAGAGAGAGAGAGAGAGAGAGAGAAAGGAAGAAAGAGAGAGAAAGAGAGAGGGAGAGAGAGAGGGAGAGAGAGAGAGAGAGAGGAAGAAAGAGAGAGAGAGAGAGAGAGAGAGAGAGAGAGAAAGATGCAGAAAGAGACACATGCACAGAGAGAGATAAAGGACAGTGAGAAAGAGACAGACATACAGAGAACCCTAAGCATGTGAGGGAGGAGAGAGATGCAGAAAAAGAGAGAGAGAGACACACAAACACACACACAGACAGACAGAGACAGTAATTCAAAAAGAGACAGACAGTTGTGGAGAGAGAGAGAAAGAGACCACCAAAGAGATATCCAGAGACAGTCAGAGAGAGAATTGAGAGAGGGATTTGTAGAGACTTTTGTTTGTTGGCCATTTAGATGGCTTCTCTCGGCTGGCTTTGCACAGCGATGTAACAACGTTAGCTGCGTGAAACTTAATTGCTGTTTAAACGTCTGCTTCTCCAAGCGTTCAGTCCTCTCTGTTAGCCTGCTGTTAGTCTCACATTGGCAGATTCTGTAGGGAGAGCCACTAGCATGGCCAAAAAACGCCTACTACTGCAGGAAAAGGAATTTTGACTGACACGCCAAACAACCAAACACAAGCTTGCTCTTTGGCATTACGTATAGTTCAATCTAGAAAACGGAGTCACGACATAAACAGTCCCTCAGGAAACACAGGCGTACATGATGGGTGGAGTGTCTGTGACTGAGACTGCTGTTTGCTAGGCTGAGCTTTGTCAGACCTTTGCATACACGGTGATGTGATACACGGAAGTGCGTATATGTGGTATAAGTGTGGATAGCCAATCAGAACACACCTGGCAGAATCCTCAAAGCCTGGTCAGGTTAACGCACTAGTGATCACATCTTCTGTCTACATGTGGGTGGAGCCTCTGAGTGAGATTTCATGGTGTACTTTGCAAGATTACGCATTTGATCTCCTCTGAAGAAAATCCGCCCGTCTGGAATGCCTGTGGGACTTTAGAACTTTACAGACTGTTTACATGCACAAAAGGCTACATAGCACACGACAGAACAGAGGACACAGACAGAGAAACATAATCCTTATGAAACGATAATATATGGCAATGTATTGGAAAATATAGTGCAATATATTAAATAATACAGTGTTATATATGGGAAACAAGTGCATATATTTTGCATAGATAATACATAAGGAATTGCCGCTTTTCATATATTGTATGTATGGTAGTATAATATATATTTACTTATATATTGTAATAAATTTCATTTTATATGTAATAGACATCATATGTATTTCTCCATATGTGTTTGCATATATATATATATTTATATATGTATATTATATATTTATATATGTATATATATACATATATATATATATATATATATATATATATATATATATATATACATACATATATATATATATATATATATATATATATATATATATATATATATATATTATATATATATATATAATATATTATATATGTATATATACTTATATAAATATATATATATATAAATATATGTATATAACTATATATTTATATACAGAATATTTATTAAATATGAGAATATTTTCATACATACATGTGGCAATAAATGTATATATGTCTATTACATATAAAATGATATATAATACAATATATAAGTAAATATATATTATACTACCATACATACAATATATGAAAAGCGGCAATTCCTTATGTGTTATATAATATATTGTAATATATTTATCACTATATATATATATATATATATATATATATATATATATATATATATATATATATATATATATATATATATATATATATGCAAAATATATGCACTTGTTTCCCATATATAACATTGTATTATTTAATATATTGCACTTTATTTTCCAATACATTGCCATATATTATCGTTTCATAAGGGAAATCAGCCCCCATTAACTTGTGTACCTGAGCAAACCTGTCCTATTGTACAGCCCTGTATTCCCTCTCGGGTTCAGTTTACCAACGCACTATTTTGATTGGTTACCTCATGAACTGAAGTTGAACACTTTCCAGGGGATCCATGGCGTGCTGTGGGAGATTACAGTGTTGCGGCCTGGATATGCCGTCTGGATGCAGCCGTAACCAGGTCCTAAGCTCTGCTCCTTGTGAAAATGTTTCTGGTTCGTTTTCCTGATTTTGTGTTATGCATCCGCCTGTGTAGTTCATGGCTGTCGGTTTTCCAGACCCTGCCTGTGGCGACAACAAGTACCGGATTGCTCTCAATATAGCTACTTAGCACCAGCAGCCTGCCGACAAGCCTCATTTCGTCACACCATGGCTCCCGAAGGAATTAACATCTGGCTTAGTTCGCTGCCTCAGTCGACGGCAAAAGATGAGAAAACCGAACTCCTGATGGAACGTTCAGCTGACCGCTTAGACTGCCGTTAACATGTGAATGCAGAAATAGAAAGCTCATTTGCATATTCTATGACATCAGCACGGCAAAACTATGATGGCAGTTTGCGAGTAATGTATTGTGCGGGCCTAGTGCACAGGTGTCTCTGGGTGTTTATGTTCCTGTGTGCATGCATGCCTGATATTTTTGTTTGTGGCTTTCTCTCTCTCTCTCTCTCTCTCTCAGATCTGATAGGGGGCTGCCTTCTATTCCCTGACTAATTATTATGCAGATTTTCTCTGAACATCCATCTCTCAGAGGAGCGGCGGGAATCGTTCACATTACAATAGTGCGCGTACACACACAGAACCAAGCGTACCACACACAAACATGCCTTCTGTCCCAGCCTTTCCTTTGAAACAGGAGCAGAGCTGCGTTCTCCTCCACCAGCCAAACAAGCAGTTGGACGGCGGCCGATAAACTGCAATGAATTTATTACTCCGAAAATATTAATCGCGTGGATATCTTCAGAGCTGCTACTGACGAAGCAATGAAGTTCAGCCTCAAAGATCCTCAAATCCTGCCCCCCCCCCAATCCCCTCATTCTTTTTCCAGCTGCTGTTCAAGTTTTCTCTTTGAAAGTATCCTAATCTCAGCGGTGCTTGGGCAAACAACATGGTGAGTAATTAAGCCGCCAGCACCCCCATCACAAGGACCTGTTTCAATTAATTATTCACATTATCTCGCATTGTCTTTTAAAGCGCAGCCAAGCAATCAAATTAGTTTCCCCCCCCTTCCTCCTCCCCTTTTCTTTTTCTTTCGCACCCTACTCCCCTTTTTTACGTGCCGTACTCTTCTTAAAAGGCGCGTCCTTCAGCGCTCCTCCTTTCAGAGCCGAGTGGCTAAGCTGAACAAAGGCAATCCGCAGTTTATCGCGGGCTCGCAGGCAAATCCACTCTAAAAGGCCAGCTATAGCCTACTTGCTTAGTGCACCACATAATCCACCGGGGTGTTTACCCCAGGCCTCGCAACAACATTGTTGTTGGTAACGGTGTTTATTCGCTCTACCTTCCTTTCAGACATCTGTTTCCTTGTTCAGGTCCTGTTTTCACAGGGACGTTATGTTAATACAGTGCATGCTCGGAGGACAGGAGTACCGCGAGAGGAGAGAGTGCTTGTATAAACAGTTTCTGACTTTGGAATGCTCCACTCTCCCTCCGACTGCTCAGCAATGGTACACACCGTTCCAAACAATAGAACAATGTTTCATGGAAAGGACTAACCCTCCAGAGGAAAGGGGAGGGTGAAACCGGGGTAAATTGTCTCAGCTGCCTCCATTTGAGTGAAAGTTCTCAAGGATATCCTCTTCTTCACACCAGACTCTTCCTAATTTCTGCTCCTTAGTGTCTTGCGGTGCGCTGTTAGAAACAACGGCACCAAGAAACACTCCATTTTCAAGACTTAGGACCAAGCCTGGGTTTTCACACCATGAAATGGCTAGTCCTAGTCTCTAAACATGCTGTGAATTACAGACCAGATACAGACCAAGCTCATCTTCATAGAGACTGGATGTGCATCTGTATTAAGGCTTCCAAAATGAATATCATGACATTCCATTAGTCATGGTGCCTGTATCTTTTTGAATAGATTTTAAGGTTCTACTACTAGCATATACAACTCGTTATCTAGCACCTTCTTAGATTAGACACTCTGTTTATGATCTAGCTTGTGATCTTAGATTTACTGATGCTGGCCTGGCAGTATCTTCTACTACAGGAAACACAGAGAGACCCTTTTCAGTTATTCTGCTTCTAAAGTGTAGAACTCAAGTCCAGCTTCTCTTAGACAGCCGAGCTCACTTTTAAGAGCATATCTCTTTAACTCAACGTCTAATTCAGACTCTACATTATACTGGTATTTATAAATTGGCTCCCAAGTGCTCTATAAATAATAATAATAATAATACCGTGCCATTCAATAATAAGTATGTACAGTTGGGTGCAAAAGTTTGTTTCATCAAAGTGAAAAATATCATATCCACAGCCTCTATATCCTCATTTTATTTTAATTTCATTGCAGGAATTCTGTCTACTTCCTGAGTTTATTGGGAGAAACATTATGTCTTATTAGGCTTCCAATATCTTAAATTCAGCAAACTATAATAATTGTGCATTAAACGGTGCAGAAGACGAGCTGCGTAATTTTGAATAGTTTTTTTAAAGTAGCTTCTAAATATAAATGAGTCCAGTGACAAGCATTAGATGAGCTTCATTATGTTTATAAAAGTAATTTTAGTTCATTTGAAGGAGCTGCTTCTGCGGGGGGGGGGGGGGGGGGGGGGGGGGGGGATAGTTTGGTAAACCTATTAAATGCACAGTGAGCAACACCGTCCCCTGCACTCCTAGCCAAATTTGGTTGGTCCACACTACTGGATCTGTAAATAGGAAATAAAGAAAGTGACTCGGGTAGAGTCACACTACACTCATCTAACCAATCAGTAACACGGCTTGTTTGTGCTTGTGCATGGGACAGGAGGCAGGGGAGGTGCTACATGCTGATCACTACACATTGTCAAGAAGGAGAGATGGCTGAGAAACAGCCAAAGAAGAGAAGATCTGAAGAATAAGGACAGAGAAGGACCTTTTTTGGTCTTACAAGGTGTTAACATCAGTGAGGGGCTTTTCAACAGCAAAGAGGCCCACTTGAAGTTGGCTTCCTATTCGCCAGCTACTTGTTCGAAAGAATGTAACTGCTGCACCATTTAAGGTGGAACAAAAAACAAGGAACAAGAAGCTGAGGTGCCAGAATGGAACTGCTGTACCATTTAAGGTGGAACAGGAACATTCCGAACAAGAAACTGAGGTGCCAGAATATAACTGACGCACCATTTAAGGTGGAACAGGAACATTCCGAACAACAAGCTGAGGTGCCAGGATGTAACTGCTGCAATATTTAAGGTGGGTTTTTGCTAACCCAAAACCCATTTAATCTTGTAAGTTCAAATGTAATCGTGGTATTAGTCTGTACAATGGACTTAAGGTTTATTGACCATGAATAAATCAAGATTGCTAGCCAGGTGTCATTTGCCTTGGCATAGCATGTCTAAAATGTGGGTGGGTGGGTGGGTGGCAGAGCTTCTGAAGGATCTCTGAAAGGTGGTGTATATTTGTTTTGAGTTCAAATACCAACAATCACTCTCCAGGATTGCTATCTGCGACTTTACTTTCTAAGAGCTTTTTCACAGTGGCCCAGAACAACAATATTTCCTTTCAGAACCATGCACTGAAAAGTGCTTCTTCTATGGCATCGCTCCTAAGAATCCTTTCTGCCATATTTACTTTTAAGAGTGTAATGAGGACATATAAGCGCCTTGGGCTGCTCTTGAATGAAAGATTTGAGACGACTGTCAATACGAAGGCCAGGTACAAGTAGGGCCAAATTAGCCTCTTCCTGAGGTCTCTTTGTGTATGCAGCTCACTCGTACACGTCTTCTTCCAGTCTGTTGTTGCAGTCTTCTGTGGTGTGTTATACAATGGCATAAATGCTAGTGGTGCAAGCAAGATCAATAAACTGATTAGGCCGACTCTGTCCTTGGAGCCCGACTGGTTTCACTGAAGCCTATGGCGGAATGAAGGACACTCTGAGGAACTTGTGGCTATGACTTTCATCATTTGCATACGGTGTTGGTGAAACACAAGCATGCTCAGAGACAGAGTAATAGAGATGTACTTGGCCTGAGTCCTATGTGAGGTAGTTCCTACCTTCAGTCATTAAGCTGGATAACGAGTCCACCTACAGCGGGCGTTGTGGTATTGAGCTTCCTTCAGACTGAATGACTCTCAGCTGTGTAGCACAGACAGTGTGTTGATTGTCAGCAGAAATTTGGTAAAATGGGAATGAAAGCAGGAAACAGTGTTTATAAGCGAGGGTAAGTTGATGCTTAGCATTTTGCTAGAAATGATTTTAAAGAAACAAATCTTTAAAAATCTCTAAGTAAAAAAAAAAAACAATGTTGAAAAGACCAGTGAGTGTCTTTGAGCTTCAATAACTGCACTGTGGAAGACATATGTCAGCAATGTCAAAAAGCACCACTGACTTCTCTGGCCTCAAACTTCTCTGAAATGGACTGATGCACAGTGAAGACACGAACTGTGGTCTGACAACTCGAGCTATTCGAGAAAATGACCATCCAGACTGTTACCAGTGTAAAGTTCCAAAGCTAGCCTCTGTCATGGTATAGGGGGGCATTAATGGGAAACTTGCACATTGCTGAATGCACCATTAATGCTGAACTCATTTCAGACCAACATATGCTGCCTTTTAGACGGTGTCTTTTTCAGTGATGTCCACGTTTATTTTAACATGACATCACTGAGTCACATCCTAAACATGTTACAACAGCATGGCTGTATAAGTAAAGTATCATTGAGCTTATGAAGCTCTCAGAGTTCAACTACAAAGGCCCTGTATGTTTAGACAGATGAGTACAGTATAATAGTGTAACGGCGGTATGGGAGGGATGTACAGTTTAGCCAATCAGAATCCAGCACCCGGTATACATAGGTGGTGTTGGACATGTTGAGTCAGTAACAGTTTGTAGAGAGACTTGCCGGATGGCCCTAGCATTGAACCGTAGTGAGTTCGAGTGCTGGAGCTAGGCAGTCCTAAACTGTGGTAATGCTCTCGAAGGTCCTGACTAAAGGCTTAAATTGAACCATACCTTGTTGTGTGCCCTTATTCCACACCTCCACTATCTCAAGCGACTAGGTGAGCCCACACTGCCTGTGATAGTGAGTTGCTAATGCTAGCGGTAAAGTGCGGAGATAACCAAAACCGAAAACACGACAGTATATATAATGTATAATAGAAGAATAGCAAAATAGGATCAGTGTCTTCAGTCCTTAAACGTGCGTTACGTGCTGGTAAAAGGAAATGTTCCTTCTTTCTGAAGCAATGTCTGCCAAAAACTAGGCATAGGAAAGCTTCATGAAGGTTTTCCATTGCAATACTTTCAATAGAATGTGTCAACTGGAATCTGGATCAATGGAAACGTGTTGTCTGGAGTGATGGAGCAAATTTCACAATCTGGCAATCAAGCAAGATTCAGGTTTGGTCAATGAAAGTTTATACTAAGCATATAAAGATGTTTTAGACAGCCTCTGACATCCTAAAATTCTTTTAATATCCATCCATCCATCCATCCATCCATCATTATTCTTGTTCACTTTATTTAGTTATAAATACGTATTTTGAGTGCAAGACTTGATTGGTGGTGTGCAACATGCTACATATACATAAAATAAGCCACCATGAGCCCTTATGCATCATTTGAACACTTTCACATTTTAATAGTGTCCCCCAAAAAGGCAAAGATGCATAAAAGCTACTGGGCTTTTGGGTTTCTAATCCCTTTAAACAGAATGTTGCAAATTTCATGTAATTACATGATTAAAGTGAACCTTGGGACATTTTTCAATGGCAAATACCTTTTTAAACAAGCCATAAGTGGCATGTAATAAATTAACTTTAATTAGCCTTTTCTAATGTGTGTAAATGAGGGGGCAAACCTTTATGCTAATCCTTATTAAGCACGCTAGCAAGCATCAGACTCCAGCCTGGAGACATCTGGAGCTGAGACTGGTCCATAGAGAATGGACAACCTCAAATCAGAAAATGCTGGCACAGTATGGAAAATGCTAATTACAAGAATGTGGTGTTTTTTTTTCAGAAACTTTTTACACATTTAATTTGACTTATACTTCATCACAGCCCGTCTGAACCCGGGATACTTCATGTTTTGTCTGATCAACTTCATTTTATTTGTTAATATAATTCAGGTCTGCAACACATTCCAAAAAGAGTTGGGATGGGAGCAATTTATGGGCGGGTAATGAGTTTAAATAGCAATGAAAACAGGTCTCTAGGTAGCAAAGCAATTTTCCAATTCAGCATATTCCTCATATCATTAAAACAATTCGAGGAATGGGGAGAATGTTCAGTGCATAAAGGGCAAAATATGTGTGGTCATTCAAATCATTAAACACTCTCTTCCTGATTCATTGTTGTGCAAGGTGTGTGCCTGACTGTCTGTGTATATCAAAACATGAAGCCTCACTTTTGTTTTGTGTTGTTTGATGGGTGACGGGTTTAAAGCTAATGTACAGGGGTTGGACAATGAAACTGAAACACCTGGTTTTAGACCACAATCATTTATTAGTATGGTGTAGGGCCTCCTACGTCGTTTTATGTTTTTTGGATACAATCTGGGTTAGCACCCGAACATCCCTTTCAGACAGCTTCCTCTTGCGTCCACAGTTAATCCTGTTGGATGTGGTTCGTCCTTCTTGGTGGTATGCTGACATTACCCTGGATACCGTGGCTCTTGGTACATCACAAAGACTTGCTGTCTTGGTCACAGATGCGCCAGCAAGACGTGCACCAACAGTTTGTCCTCTTTTGAACTCTGGTATGTCACCCATAATGTTGTGTGCATTGCAGTATTTTGAGCAGAACTGTGCTCTTACCTGCTAACTGAACCTTCACACTCTGCTCTTACTGGTGCAATGTGCAATTAATGAAGATTGGCCACCAGGCTGGTCCAATTTAGCCATGAGACCTCCCACACTAAAATGACAGGTGTTTCAGTTTCATTGTCCAACCCCTGTAGCTATGTTGTAGCTAATGCACTGTGATTAGCATTAGCAAATTGCATGCCAATGTTTAGGAACTAGCCTCAACTAGTTTGACTGAAAACTGCCCTCAGTCAGCTCACCAGTGCCTCACAACTCCTGGGAATATTTGCACTTGAACACACAGCTGAACCAGCTGAAACAAGAAGATTCTTAGCAGAAACATCATATAAAACCCACGGCCTACGGCGAGGGAATCTGCAAAGAGCCGGTTTGACTGATGTCAGTGGGTGGTAATGTTAGCTCTATTAGAGCCCACCGGTTCCCTGTTTATCTTTCTTATTTTAAGAATTCTAACTCGTCAGCTGGAGCCATCCCCTCTTCTTTGTGCTTGTTTTCTTGAGAGGGCTGTTTTCTTGCAATGCTTTTGTTTCTGTCTTGGTTTGCCCTCTCTTACTGCAAATCGGCGTTGCTTATTTTGTGGAGCACAATCAGCCAAAAGGGTGCTGATGAAAACCGACCAGAGCCAATGGTGCCACACATGGGCACTGACTATGGGCATCAGTCAAAAACCAGTGCTAATCAGTGGCCTGATCGCGTGTGCCTTGGCCTGACTGATTTTACGCTTTCCTCAAGCCATGTTGTGCTGTTAGATAATCAAACAGACTTGCATAACACTGTAATATATGAGAAGCACATGTAAAATACAGGCTTTAAAATGAGTTTTTATTTATGTTTAATCTTAGTTGCAAAATCTCAAAATGCTTCACACGTGATAAGATAAACCATAGAGAGATAAATTATCTATAGTCTAATAATAGCAAGACTGCAAACAAGAGGAGGAAACAGCTTGATTATCTGGACATTTGCCAGCCTAAACAAATATGCTTGTATTGAGATTTAATAATGCCCTCTGAATATTCTCCAGAATGTCATTCCAGTTTAACATGTTCTCCATCAACTGGCCAGTCAGCGATCCTAAGGGTCCAGATTATGCCTGAGCAGTGTGGTCTCCTAAAGATGGCTGCTGCTAGTGTTTTTGGTTAGGCAGCATGCTTTGGTAGGAATCCGTTCTTACTGCATCAACTGGCATTTGTCTACTCATTTTCATTGCTGATTTAATTATAAGATGCCCGGGTGGGGTTTTCTTTTAGGAAGAAAGAAAGAAAGAAAGAAAGAAAGAAACAGAGAATGTAACAAAGAAAGGGTTAGTAGTTTTGTCCTCTTTCTCTCTCTCTCTGCCTCTGTGGTGTCATAATTGAGAGAGTAGTGTGGCCCAAGAGTCCAGCATGTAATCCACACTCTATAAGCACTCTCTAATTGAAGTGCAAACTCAATACTCCCTTATCAGTCCTTCTCCCCATCTCTCTCTCTCTCTCTCTCTCTCTCTCTCTCTCTCTCTCTCTCTCTCTCTCTCTCTCTCGCTCTCTCTTTTCTAATTGGTAATTACACAATGCCTGGCAATCCAATCACTGCAGCAAACGCAACAAACAAACAATCAAACTAAAAGATAAATATAACTGAACTGCTTCCTGTGTTTGGTTTAGGGAGGGAAGAATGATTAAAAGAAAAAAGGAAAAAGGAAAGAAAGAAAAAAAAAAACAAGCGGGACTAAAACCCACCACAACACCCCATTCCAAAGCAGATTAATTTCTTTTCTTCATTTTCTTCATCCCTCACTTGGCATTCGTTTAGTTGTGTCCCTGGTGTGTGTTCCCGTTACAGTCTCTCTCTTTAATGTGCAGGTAACCCAATTCCTCTCTGAAGATGTCTAATTATTTTTCCGAAGAGCAGTGAAGTGGTAAGCGATACGCGGGCACACGGGCTGACGTGGGCAGACACACGGAGGGTATATTAAAACTTTTCACACAGACATGTTTAAACAATGAGGAAATATGAGTGTGTGTGTGTGGAGGGGGGTGTTGGGGGGGCATCACTTTAATTAAAGTTCTATTTTTCTCTCTGGAGGTCCCTATGGAGCTTAATCTTCCTGTTGACCGTGCACTTATTTGTGTCTAATTCCGTTAGACCGGCCCGGTCTGCCAACACAGAACTGAAGTCACTGCCAACGCCGCATCACCGCACTGGCATCAGCCTGGCGAGAGGGCAGATCCAAGCCTGTCGCCTCATTTCATTTTAGTGAATCACATAGCGGTGCGACCGTAACCCAAAGCCACTCTAATGGATTCCAATCTGACACTGAGCGGTTTCCAGGCATCGGCCAGGAAGGACATCACAACGACAGCTACTGAAAGTAATAACATCAAAAATGCTCGATTCAAGTCAGCTACCTTTTATACAGCCATGATGGCACATACAAAGTCACTGTGGTAGTTTACCTTTGGCAGTATACTGAGATTGGGATAACTGGGAACTTGGTGAGAGCTGTGTTTAAATGTGCTTCAGATACCTGATCTGAAAGTGCTCCAAAGCTTCTGCCAGGGCAAACACAGATGTCTGTAGCAAATTGGCAGATCATGGTAACTGATAAGCATGTTAAGAAGATCTGCATTAGCTGTTATAGCATTGTCATAACAGGAAATAACAAATGGTATTTTATGAAGTAAATGAATGCAAAAGAAACAATTTCCTTGGTGTTTAAAGGAACAATGATGATGCAACCTGATAAATTCATACTCCAAACAAATGGTAGCAACATGTCTCCAGAAAGTAGTGGTGTCCACCCCTATCATAAGAAACAAGGAAATGCATAGTCCTGGCTCCTCGGCCCTGCTATTAACACCTGTTTACTTGCTAGTCTAGATTAAACGTCCCAAGTTCAGTTCAGGTTGAAGTTCAGGTTGAAGTGGCCGCAAATCTTCAACCATCATTGTGTTTATCCTCTCATTTGCTACTTGTTCTGAACTGATCTAACCGGTAGCAGCAGCTATAGCAGCTATGGCTGAGGTTAGGATGCACTGTTGTTGCAGCAGTCCTACTTGTTTATCCAGCCATGTTGGACTGAAGGCAGTCTTAGCTATACAGTGTCTCACTATTGCCGCTTGATGTACAAAGTGGTATTACAAGACAGGACGGGGTGGGACTAGTTCATTTGCCTTGTAACTTGTAAGTAGACATGTCCGCAACAGAGTACATAGTAACTGTTATAACAAAACTGTTATTTCTTAATTAGTTCATTATGTTTTAATGTTTTAAACTATATAACTATAACTATAAATCTCACATATCGCTGTGTCACGGTAAGCTATAGCTGGCGTGAAAATATGAAACTATGAAAAGGTGTCAGAAATATATACACCTTCAGACACACAGCCAGGAAGAAATCTCCATGTGTACACATTGTCTTTGCCTTATTTTAAAGTCCATCCTCACAGACAGACCATCCTTAAATATCATTTGTGTTCTATCTGCTGAAAGACTTATACAGGGGTTGGACAATGAAACTGAAACACCTGTCATTTTAGTGTGGGCGGTCTCATGGCTAAATTGGACCAGCCTGGTGGACAATCTTCATTAATTGCACATTGCACCAGTAAGAGCAGAGTGTGAAGGTTCAGTTAGCAGGTAAGAGCACAGTTCTGCTCAAAATACTGCAATGCACACAACATTATGGGTGACATACCAGAGTTCAAAAGAGGACATATTGTTGGTGCACGTCTTGCTGGAGCATCTGTGACCAAGACAGCAAGTATTTGTGATGTATCAACAGCCACGGTATCCAGGGTAATGTCAGCATACCACCAAGAAGGACGAACCACATCCAACAGGATTAACTGTGGACGCAAGAGGAAGCTGTCTGAAAGGGATGTTCGGGTGCTAACCCGGACTGTATCCAAAAAACATAAAACCACGGCTGCCCAAATGACGCTGTATTGGCCGCAAAAGGAGGCCCTACACCATACTAATAAATGATTGTGGTCTAAAACCAGGTGTTTCAGTTTCATTGTCCAAGTGCTTAGTGCTTGGACCCCAAAGGTTGCCACTTACAATGTAATTGCAGATGCTTAGCTCTTATAATGTTTACAGAATTCACTAAAAACCAGCAACAATTATTAAACCAACTGCTCAAGAACCACTAAGGTTGCATGTCTTTCTAGGGCCAGTGCCTTCATTGCCCCGCCCCTGGATCTGTGCCTGACCGTAAATAAGCAACTACAACAGTTTCACAATTGTTGGGTTTTATCTCCCACATAAACCATGTTAATGCGACTGAGTTGAGTGAACAGATCCCTCCTCTAATTTGCACTTAAAAGCAGAATTAGTCATTAATGCAGCAACAGCAGCACTCATAATAATATATGAAATGACACTAGAAAACAAGGGCATTGGTGGACAATGAGAAAAGAGGGCAAACAGCAGCGTGGAACAAGATAACATCATCTGTCACAGCATGTGTTAGCGGAAGGTTCCCATTTATGCTGATCTAGGCTCTCAAGTGAGTCGGATGATACCCAAAGAATGCTCACAGTGCAGAAGCACAAATGCTGGTATTTAGGGAACAAAAGCTTCTTTTTAATAGAGAAGCATATGGATGCTCAAGCATGTTGCCTGTGACCTCATACATTATAAAGGAACCGTCTACCATTTAACCAAACAGACAAAAATCTGTCACCAGGGCAGCACAGAGTAGCGCTCTTATCTCAGTCGAGGAGTTTTCCCTTTTCCTGACAGATGATCTAACCACGCTCCGCTATGTTAGCGCTTGGATTTCAGAGAACAATGGCACTCAAAGTCAACTGCAAAACGGTTCGGCACTTTTGCTACAGGAAATATAATGGCTTCGCGACACATGAAAATGATGCCTGAGAAAAGCGGTGCCTCTAAGACTTCAAACACCTCAGAGTCAGTTCGGTTACAGTCAAGTACAGCTTCAGAGGGACAGAGGGGGGCAGAGTCATACCATGCTCGGTGAGCCAGGCTGCCGGCATTGTATAAAACATGCACCATTTAAGTCCCAACGAAAAGAAAAGGCCACAGAGCACAGATTCTTTAGGCCGAAAAGCTCTGGGACCGGCTTCAGCAAGCTTTGTGTTTAAAGGAATAGGGAATAGTATTTTTCACCCTCATCTTTATCTGCTGCATGCATAGCTTCAGGCTTAGTTACCACAGGTAATCATTTTGATGTGGCTCATTGCACTTAGTAAAACAACAGAAAACCCAGTGTATTATTATACACTCATCGTCAAAGGAATAGCTGCTCTCAGAAGGAAGTGTGGGGTTGCAGTGCTATTGGGAAGGAAGATAAAGGTCACCAGGAACAATAAATTATGATAAATTTAGACTGATATGGGCAATATTTATTAAGCTACACATGCCAGACGTCTCGGTATGGAGTTGTAGAGGTTCCTAATGGTGTCCTGTGATAATCCATCCCATGCAGCTTGAATATCCTCACACAGTTCCTGCAGATTTTGCTGTAGTGGTGGAGTATTGATGATACCAGGCTTTCTAGACATCTAGACTTCTAGTGTGACAACAAACTGTTCATCTTGGTGCTGACCACGGTCCCTGCGCACACTGATTCATTGTTCGTGTCCACCAAGACAAAAGCAGGACTCGTCACTGAAGATGACACGCTGCCATGCTAAATCACTCCGTGGCAGTCTAGCACAACACTATTGCAGTCTTTGGTGGCATTGACATGGTGTTCAGGGCAGCTGTCGTAATAGTCTGCGTGTATGTGGTCCTGTGTTGTGCAGCTGTCAGTCAATGGTGCTGTCACTTGTAGGATGACTCATAGAGAGCAGTACTGCTCCCTGTATGTCCCCAGTCATGGCTGATGGGTCAGTGAGGTGCAGCGATAAGGCCTGTCTGATTCCCCATACTCCCTGAAAGTGCTCTTTCACAGTTTGAGCCTGATGAATCTTGGCATTGTTGTTCTGTAAAATGGCCGTGCCATCAGGGAAGCGTAAAAATTCCATGGATGGGACAACCTGGCCATTCAGTACATTCGGATGGTCAGCTGACTTCATTTTACCTCCAGATAACATTGCTGAGCCTCGACCTGACCAGCTGAAGCAACTCCAGACCATAACACCACCTTCAGAGGCTTGTACAGAGGGGACAATGGATGATGGGTTCATCTCTTCTTGCACTTTACTGATGTAGGCATCGCTCTGGAATAGGGTAAATCTGGACTCAGCGGCTGAAGGTTTTTCCGATCAGCCTCACTAAGAAGTGGTCTTCCTATGAACACACTCTTGTTTAGTGCCAGTCCTGTGAGTTTGCACTGTTTGTGTGGAAATACTACAACTTTGACGCTTAAGGCCCAATCCTAGTTCTTATGTTAACCCCTAACTCCTGTTTTCGAATGTAACCCTCACCCCCGAAGCCGAGATACAAGGGGTAGTGGTTAAAATCTTGAAATGGGACAACCCTACAAAGCTGAACTTTTTAATCACCAGATCGAGTCATGATCAAATTTCCCCGTTCCGCCTTAAATGGTGCAGCAACCTCAGGTACCCGAACGTAACTGCTGCACTATTTAAGGTGGAACAGGAAATTCCGCTAGCTAGGTTTATTACCATAAAACGCTTTTTCAATGATTATCCTACAATACAATGTTTTTTTAACAGAGAAAATACTAAAACTCTTACATTTATGGGTCTCTTTGGTCGCTTGTGCAGCCATCTTGCCAAAGATTTGCAGGGCATTCTGGGAATTTTGTCATAACACGCCATTTGGAGTGTGCCTCTGAGAAATCTCAGTTTGAAGGGTCATATAGCCCTAACCTAGCCCTAACCTAGCCCTCAGTGTTCGGGTCAACCCTACCCCTAGAAGTGCATACACAAAACAGGGGGGTAGGGCTAGGTGTTAGGGCCAAGGGATGAAATGGAAGGGGGGCTTAGTATAGTTGTGAGCTATACTGTTGATTTTTACTATGTGACTTCATTAACCGTTTAAGTGAGCTCTGATGGCAGTCATTCCAGATTATTTCCAACCACATTCCCTCCACAAATGATTGATGGTTCACCAGTGCCCTTCCAGGTTTTAATAATGGGCAGTGTTTAAACCAATTCCAGTAGTGCTGCTTTGGGTTTGTGCCATGTCAGAAAAGCTGTTCTCACTACATGAAAATGCTCAAAACAACACGCTGCTCATCGAGAACTGAACAAACACTGAGGAACAGAGCACTGGGCTAACACAATAATGCACGGTAGGGCAAGACAATTGCCACACTGTTCATACGAAAGGAAAATGAGAAATGTTTTTGTGGGAATTTCGAAGTTCTGAAGAACCTGGAATATAGGTGGGATGGTGAAACTCTTTAGTTAAAGGTTCACCTATGAAGGAGAATTCTTATGCTAAAATACTTCGCATTCCTATTCAGTCAGAGTCAAGTCGCATATTCAGACTTTGGTTTCGGTGTTTATAAGCTGACAGCTGACTGACAGCTTTGTGTCTGACCTCAGAGTCAGTAACACTCCCCAGTGTGAGGAGGTCCTCTTTCACTTTACTCTCACTTCCTCTTTCTCATTAGTGCAGCAGCATACATGCGGCTTATGTCCCATGCTCTCAGCTGGAACTGGTTGTTGGTCTAGGTAAATGAGTAGGGTAGACCTGATACCTAATACCTGTACTGTTGCATCCCTAGCCCGTATCATGTTATTTAATAACAGAGTTTGATATTAAATGTAAACCTTGTGAAACCTTCTGTTCATTTCACCGTCCATGCAGCATGAAAACAAAACCACAAGAACCGCCAGTTTTGAATTCACTGTCTCCTTAAACATGAGTCAACATGAAGTAATACATTAACACTGGTTAACAGAGACGGGAGCAAGTCACACATGTGCAAGTCACAAGTAAGTCTTAGGTTAAGTCATATGAAACGATGACGCTCTAACTCCAGTTTCCACATCAGTTAAAGAAAGTGGAGCTGAATTTTATTTTCAGCATTAACAAATACCTTTTCATGTCATCTGTTAACTCATCTGTGAAAGCTGATTCTCACATGACACCGCATCACTGTTGTCCTGCTACAGTTCACAGAAAGCCAGAGCCGAATAGTCATGTGAAACAGTGACATATACCAAATGGCTCTCCTCTCACCCCGATCCCCCCAGACTCCCATAACCCACCACCCAGTGACGTCACTTTCACATGTCCACCATCTCCCAATCCTGTTCCGTTTCCTAGAACCGAGTCTCCCGAGTATTGAGACCACCTGTTGTTAATTTAGTCTGTTTGTATAAATCCTCTCTCCTCTCTCACAGTGACCCATTGCGAAGTAATGCCACTCTTTGTGTACTCTTGTTTGGTACTCTGGTTTTGACGTGGTTCTGTTTTACTGATTTACTCTTTTGTCTTCGCCCTTTTGGTACTTTTGCTGATCTAATTGTTTGCCTGGTTTTTGCCGCCGACTTGTTTCTTGACTCTGACTCCGTCTTGCCCCTCTGTTATGACCGTCTTGCTGTTGTTGCTGCTGTATTTGATTGATTTGACATCCCTACATTTATTACTGCTTAAAATGTCTAAAATTAAAATCAAGTGCATGACTATCAGCTGCTAATGATTGGGACATGGTTAGAGAGGATCCTGTAGGAGTCGGTCTTATTTAAAGTACCGATGGCTAGTTTACTTTGCTCCTGTTTGCTGAAGTTAAAAAAAGGTATCAAGGTATCTCATAAGTAAAGGTGTATGATATATAATTATATGGTGCAGGTTTTGGTTAAGGTTTACCGTGTATGTCTTACATCATCCGTGTATTTCAGTGCGTTTCAGGTCTTTATAAACAACATCAACAAGGTTTTTCATCGCTCTGAATCTTATAAATTTTAAACCTGCACTTTAGAGACGGACCCTTACTGTATTCGGCACCTGCTACGAAGATTCGAGCTATAGAAACCAAATGTAAAGAAAGTAGGATTAGTAGGGGGCACCCGAACCGAGCTAGAGTCTCCCTCTCTGGTGCTTTCTGTATGGGTTCTGTAGCAACGGATGAAGTTGATCCTGGTGGTCGGGTCACTGATATTTGATCTACGGACTCTCCATATCGTTATTCTCTTTGTACTCTTTCATCCACAACATAATCCTCTTATCCAGACCTCACTATTTCTGGTGTAGTTACCTTTATGATATCAGCTTCTTGGTATGTTGACCTGTGCTGGTCTCTGATGTTCTGATAGGTTGCCAGGTTTGCACACAATGCAGCAGAAATCACCCAAAACATTTCAACACAAATCCCCAAACAGCCCCTAATTTCTTAAACCGAATACAAATACATAATATAACATCGCCACTTCGAGTCATCTGCCTTAAGTCATGAAAACCAAGTCAAAGTCGAGTTTTTTTATCAGTGTTAGTCAATCAAGTCTTAAGTCTCAAGACAGGAGCCTGACTCTGCTGGTTAACCAATGTTACGTAAACATATATTAACTACATGTTTACACTACATTAGTTAACCAGTGTTAATGCATTACTTCATGTAAGTCAGTCAGTACTTAGTCACCAAATAGCTGTATTTGTGATGTAGACATAATGATACCTGATTCCTATAACCACCACTGTAAAGAGTCTGTCTGTCAGAGATATTAATGCATTAACATATTTTTTTATTGTTAAATACATTAAATTAAATTACTTATAAATAAACCTGTATTTTTAAGAGTTATTCAAATCATGGACTAGAGCAGTGAACAGTGCCAGGAAAGTGGAGAAAGGGAAACATGATTAACTATTCTGAGCTGGGGTAATCGATGGTACAGTTAGGAAGTGTTTAAGATGGAAAAGTGGGAGCACCCATTTAAAGGGCAAGTTCACCAGTACTTTAAAAATGCATTAATCATCCCGAGTGATTTGATATTGAAATCTCAGTTGTAGAGAAGCCTACTGAGTCAGCATTGTTCTCCGTGGTGGTAAAAAGCTCCCTCACAGAAAGTTATTGCATGAAATGATTGTGCTGCGCTGCCTGATGCCTGAGACGTTGTAATGATAGTTTTGCAAGGCTAACACATTACTTTTCAAAGTATGCTGATGTTAAAGAGTTACATGCAGGGTGTTCTAAAGTAGCGTACTCACCAAACACAGCAGCGTTTTGGGGGGTGCGGGGTTTATCAGTATTTCACCATTAACATTATTACATACTCAGAAGGTGTGTTGTAGGTTCAACAGTGGTTTTGGCCAGCAAATGAAAATAGTTATATTTGTGTTGTAGAGATTAAGACCCCTGGGTTCCGTCACCACCACTACCGTAAAGAAATCTATGGGAGTTTCACTACAACTAACCATTTTACATCAAACTCAGAATGACTTTCCTCGACAACGGAAATATGCACAGTGTTTTCAAAGATTGGTGAAATTCCTCTTTAACCGAGTTATGGGGTCACGTTTAACACATAGTACTATTCACAGTTTGCGCAGCCGTGCATGTCTTCACAAGCTCCCTCTGTTGTTTTTGATCTTATTCCCCTTTTTCTTTCAAGTTTTTCTCTCCCCACTGAGTGTTTTTTTCATGAACTTTCTTTGGCAGGGATTCACATCTCTCTGCAGACGCAGGGCTGGAAGAGGAACACAGAATCTACACACACACACACGCACGCACACACACGCGCACACACACACACACACACAGAGCACCTACACACACACGCGGGCACACACACACAGAGAACCTACACACACACGCACACACACACACACACAGCACCTACACACAGAGCACCTACACACACAGCGCACCTACACACACACACACACACACACACACACGCACACACAGCACCTACACACACATGCACACACACACACACACACACACAGACACACAGAGCACCTACACACAGCACCTACACCCACACGCACACACACAGCACCTACACACAGCACACACACCACATACACACAGCATGGACCTTCACAGCACATACAGACACAGCACATACCCACATAAACATGCGCACACACAGCACCTACACACAGCACACACACACACACACACACACATGGAGCACCTATACACAGCACACACACCACATACACACAGCACCTACATAGAGCATGCACCCTCACAGCACACACAGACACAGCACATACCCATACAAACACACACAGTATATACACACACAGCACAAACACACTCATACAGCACACACACAAACACAGAACATACATACACACTCACAGCACATACACACAGAACATATACACTCACAGCACACACACAAACACAGAACATACATACACACTCACAGCACACACACACACAGCCCATACACACTCACAGCACATTCACACAGCACATATACACTCACAGCACATACACACACCACATACACACTCACAGCACACACACAAACACAGAACATACATACACACTCACAGCACATACACACAGCACATATACACTCTCAGCACATACACACACCACATACACACTCACAGCACATTCACACAGCACATACACACAGCACATATACACTCACAGCACATTCACACAGCACATATACACTCACAGCACATACACACAGCACATACACACTCACAGCACACACACAAACACAGAACATACATACACACTCACAGCACATTCACACAGCACATATACACTCACAGCACATTCACACAGCACATATACACTCACAGCACATACACACAGCACATATACACTCACAGCACATTCACACAGCACATATACACTCACAGCACACACACACACCACATACACACTCACAGCACATTCACACAGCACATATACACTCACAGCACATTCACACACCACATACACACTCACAGCACACACACAAACACAGAACATACATACACACTCACAGCACATACACACAGCACATATACACTCACAGCACAAACACACACCACATACACACTCTCAGCGCCCCCTAAAATAATAATAAAATCATTTGATAAAGCTCATTAAAATGATGACAAGAGCCTGAAAAGTGAAAATAATCATTTAGATCATCCTCCAAAACGCTATCCAGCAGCTTCCTTAGAAAATAAGTCAGCTTTGGTTTTCAGAACAGATGCACATTTCCACTGAAATGCAGAGCAAAGAGATAGACTTACTGTCATAACTGAATTTACTCTTCAGGGTGTGAGACTGATACAAGACTGTACAGGGCTTTCACAGCTAAGACAACCACTTCAGTATTTTACTGCATCATTCAACGCAAATACAGCCTCCTCAATATTCTACCATGTGATGTTTCAGCGGAGAAGCAGCGACAGGTCACGTTTGACTCAAATAATCGAATAAATTGACTGAAATTATTATGACTTTATGTCGAGTTTGAGACTTTTAGTAACAAGTAGCCGTGCAGTCTCCACAGACACTGGAAGTAAAATGTGTTGCACTAAAAAGTCATGGGATGCCGTTCGCGATGAGTCAGTACTAGTACTAGATCAGCACTGTGCATTCATGCTTCCATATCTGACTATCTGACAGCATATCAGGGTTTGGTGGATGCCAGCAAAAGCCTACTGCTGGGATACCTCCTGGAATGCAAAGTGCCAACAGTAAACTTTGGTGGAGGAGGAAGAATTATGATCTGGGTCGTTTTTCAAGGCCCCCTTAGCTCCAGTGAAGGTGAATGTTAATGCTACAGCATATAAAAAGAAGCATATGCTTCTAACATTGTGGCATCAGTTTGGTAAAGACCCTTTCCTGTTCCAGCATGACTGTGACCCTGTGCAAGGTTGAAAAAGACGAGTTTGGTGTGGAGGAATCCCATTGGCTTTCACAGAGCCCTGACCTCAACCCTACTGAATAGTTTTGGGATGAACTGGAGAGTTGATTGCAATGCTGATCTTTTTGTTGAACACACATGCCTGACCTCACAAATGATCTTTTGACTGAGGTGTCCACATAATGTATGTATATAGGAATAGGATGAGTGCACATACATTATGTGGACAGGAATAGCTGCACCAATAGTGCAACCAGAATAATTCAACCAACAGGAATGAAACTCGGTGGTAGGTCTCACATTGTGATACATGCAAATGTTTTACTGTTGACCATGCATGTGACCTAAGCAAGGACAGGGTAAGGACAAGTATGTCTGGTTATAGACAATTAGGGAGCAGTGATGGCCTCCATGAGTCCTCCTGTTAGTGACAGCACCATTGGCAGATGGCTACACAATGCAGCACTACATGCATGCAGACCATCGCAATGACTGACCTTAACACCACATCAACAAAGGCACAGACTCCAGTGATGTGCAGTGGAGTGTTTGCGGGTCATTTTCAGAGTTTCATTTTTGTCTTGGTGGAGACCACCAATGAATCTGTGTGTGGAGGCATCGTGGTCAGCACCAAGAATGGTTTGTTGTCATGCATCACACATCCAGAAGGCCTGGTGTCACTCCACCTCCACCTCTATCGCAACATCTGCAGGAACTGTGTGAGTATATTAAAGATGCATGGAATGGATTATCACAGGACACCGTTAGGGACATCTACAACTGCAAGCCGAGGCATGTTGCATTAGTAAACATGCCGGCATGAAGCCATACAGAGAGACTTAATAAATATTGCCCATATCAGCCTCATTTTATCATCTTTTATTGTTCCTGGTATCTTCCATCTGAATAGCATTGCAATCTGCCACGTCCTTCTGGGTGCAGCCATTCTTTTTGATGATGAATGTATGTACATCGCCCTAATGAGAACACACTTGACTTACGATAAGCCTAACTTTTTTCTGGATAAAAGACCACCCAAAAACGTTCTAGACGTGCACAAGATAGGAAATGTCTACAGAATCATTTCCAGCTGTTTAGATATTTCATTAGGCACTGCTGAATCAATTGTGAGGAACCAGGAGCTGCAAAATACCACCCACTGCCTAGACAAGGCTGTCCCTCAAAAGTCGGCGTCAAAGCAAGAAAGACCTGTCAGCAATATATCAAGAGCTCTGCATATAACTGTCCCTCAGCAGGGACTGGACATCTTGTTAAAACTGAAGGACGAATGGATGGTGCAAAACACAGGGAGGTACTGCAAGACAACCTGCTTCAGTCTGCTAAAAAAATAAAGCTTGAAGGAAACTGCACCTTTCTGACGAAGCAAACACACACACCGGTGATTATTCTACAATGGCCAAGCCAAAATCCAGATCTCAGAACCTGTGGCAGTATTAGACAGCTGTGGGCCACGCATGTTGTCCCACCATCTTAAGCAACCTGCAGCTAATCTAGAAGACAGAATGAGTGAAAATCAGAACTCAACACTAATGCATGCAGGATTCTTTCAGTTTTTAAAGATCTGCTTACAAAAAGTGCATGGTACCTTTAATGCTGACCTAGTTATACCTTTCGTTTCAATTAAAAACCTATAAATGAAACAAGAGTAGTGCTGCAGTGGGGGTGCTAGCGTGTTTTAGCAGCAGGTGACCCTGGGTCTTCTTATAGCTTGTGATAAAATTTGTGTTGTGTTAAATCGCCAACTTCACTGGCCTTAGCTTTCACCGTGTCTAAGCGTCTGGTTTGAGGTTAACGTTTCCCGGTTTGGGGTCAGCTAATAACAGCTATCCTAACTGCTTGTGTGTAATGGCTTGTTGTGGTAACACACAGAGTGTGGTAGCTAACACTAACATTATCTGTGCTTGAGCTGTTAATATTAGCCTCTGGTCACGTCCCAAACTGCACACTGATGCACTAGTCAGTGTATAGAAAAGAGTGCACCACCGCTAGAAGTGCTCTCGGAAGTGCAATATGTAAAGTCCTAGAGTGAGTTGTTTGGGACACAGCCTCACTGTCTAATGTTAAAGTCATGTAAAGCTCAAACTTCTTTCATCCTATTACAGCATAATGCTAACAAACAAACAAAGAAATAAATCACACGACACAGTGGGCTTTGATTAATAGTAGCAAATGTGTCCCCTCAATGGTACAATATATGAGTATGTGAGGGGATATTGGCACTGAATAGCCAGTAGCATGTTACAGATTGGTAATAAGTAGGTAATGATATGGTAATTTTATTGTAACAATTTGTGTGTAGTCATTTATTAAATGTCAATTTATTAGCTATTACTAAATAATAAATCAGAAATTGTAGGCCATTAGAAAATCAGGTTAACAAGTTTTCCTAACACTTATGTGCTCATATTCTAGTAATTAATAAACGAATAGATAGTCACTGTGTCAGTGCTTAGTAATAAAATAGTATTTTAGATTTTTTTTTTTTACCTGTTGTGTATTGAAATGGTCAGACACAGTGTTTTCTATCACTGAACATTTTCTCAGATGTGTGCTCCACACAGACAGAGTAACTGTGTTGTTAACAGGTAACACAAAAGAATAGTGATAATGCCTTTTCCAGCCCTGATTCTGCAGAACGTTATGTTATAACATAATAATTGTGTGTTTTTATGCACTGAAACAGACATAATTTATTTTTATAAGACCATTTTTAAGCATCTCTTTATCCCACAGCATTAAGCAGGTGTTTTACTACTGTGAAGAGAGGTTTAGAAGCAGTATAAGAATTAGAAGTAAAGACTTTATGATTTCTGAAATAGTGATTTATGTGCTAAGGGTCATGCCTTATTGTGCCTCAATCACAAGAACAGTCCCGGACAGGCTGAAACAGACATCACTGTGAGCCTAAACTGCTGCAGGTTGAATATGAAAATATATGGAAATGCTGACATCACAAGAACATTAAACTGCAGCTTTGTTTCCATGCCTGGCCAGCATGGAATGATGACACATACCCACATGCCCGCATGTGCAGAAATAGGGGATATATTTAAATCTGTAGTTCACATACTGTAACAAAAACACTTCATACAAATATGGGCTGGTTTGCATGTATCGCTTACCTGTCGTTCGAAAGACCATACCCCCTTTTGGGTGAAAACAAACCCAGTCAGAGTGCTGCCCCCAAACTGGAAATAGTAATGGCACCATGCCTAAAAGCTGCCGCATTGCATTCTGTACCTCTAACAATAAAAAACCCAGTTCATGATTTTCTCTCCTTCGCCAAAGTGCAAAGGACAGCAAAATTAGAGATCTGTGGCTTAAAGTTGTCCATAGAGAGGACAAAAACGATCAACTGTGGGACCTGGCCTTTTAAAACTTCTGTGTCTGTGGCACACACTGCATCACAGGTACGTTAATGAAGCTGAGTTCTACGCTATAGCCTAACTTATAGCTGCAGGGTGCTAGTTAGGTTACTAACCCCCGTTAATCATGATAATGTTAGCAATATAATTAATTTACAATTACATCACATTAGACAGACGACCAAAACCAAAGTGTCTCCACCACAGAGCAAGTGACAGATGTCAGAAATATATTACATGGTAATTCAATAAGGTTGTGTATATATGTCAGATAGGGTGGTCCATTTTGATGGACGCAGAGTGAAAGGAGACTCTCGCTCTCGCCCATTTTCTAAATCACGTCTTTCTGGGTCACAGTGGGTTTACCAAAGCTTGTCTGAGCATTCAATGGGTGGAAGGCAGTAAACACAATAGACAGGCTGCCAATATATCACAGGGCAGACACACAAATATACATGTTCACACACACACACACACACACACACACACACACACACACACACACACACACACACACACACACACACGCACACACACACACATAGGAGGCAATTTAGCATCTCTGGGTCTTCTGGCCACATGTCTTAAGACTGTGGGAGAAAACTGGAGCACCCAGAGGAAACCCCTGCAGACACGGGGTGAACATAGATACTCCACAACAGATCAATGACGGGAACCGATCCCAGGCGCTTCTTGCTGTGATGCGACAGCGATACACATTTGAGCTGCTGATAGCTTTAAATCAGTAGGGTGGTCTTTTTTTATTCATTCGTTTTTGTAAAACCACTAATGCTTTTGGGTAATGAGGGTTGCTGGAGTCTATTCTGGTGTCCATTTGGTTGAAGCAGGAAACACCCTGGACAACTAACAGCACATTTTTGGACTGAGTGAGGAAACTAAAGTACCTGGAGGAAACCCACTCAGACATACCTTAAAATTTGGATTTACTGCCAGCCAGGTTCAAATTGCATCCACCAAAAATGAGGCATTGTGGGTCTTAGTGCCTGGAGAGATGTGCTGCTCTCATGTATATGAGGACTGAGGAGCTATCAGTATATTTTGAAACTTTACCACTGTTTTTATAAATTGAACTCTTTCATTCTTTTTTCTATTTTTCCGCATGACGGATCATTTCATCTTGTATCATAACTCTGTATGGATTGTCCCTGTGTTTGTTTCTCGTGGGAAGCTTTTAGGAACAGCTTTATTCCCATTCAGCTTGCTCATTTGGGGTTGTGAATGCAGCTTTCAGATACGACTTGTTGTGGAAAGCTCTACACTGAGCTGAACTGGGTTCTGTTGATCTGGACTGTGTTAAATGGAGCTGCAAACCGGCGCGCGCTCCCGTTTACCCTGCGTGCGCGTGACCGATTCTCATCGTCACACGCTTAACCCGGACGTAAAGCAGCACGACAGAAAAATATCCGATACGGTGGAAGAAACGACTCAAAAAAAGGTAAGTTTTGAAAGATAAATATGGCGTTACACGCATCCCATTTTAAAGACGGTCACCTATCGCGCTTGTCCTGGAGCGGATGGACGGAGGGCGCGAGCCTTGGCTCGTGTGCGGAGACACTTCACGCTCGCTCTGCTGTTAGGAGTCTGTTGACGGGTTAGCCGGGAGCTAACCAGCAAAACTCAGTAGCTTCATGCTACTGCCAGTTATTATCTTATTCTTATATAATGAGCTAGAATAACATCTGCGTCTGAATTCGTCAGGGGCTGCTTTCTTCTGGGTGTTTGTTAAATGAGCAGGTTTCAGAGGCTCGCTAAGTTTACGTCCACATAGTAGTTGGCGTGCTAAGCCTTTGCCACCAGCTGGTTTTGTTTCATATTTAAAACTCGTATCTTTTCAGCCAGCTGACCAACTTAGCATGCTAGCTAACTAGCCTGGGCACAAGTTGTTAGCATTCTGGCTGTGTTTTGTGTGGAGGGTTAGCATTTATCCCACTTTTAGTGTCCACCTAAACCAGCTTAAGTTGTTTTATGGTGTGGTACGCTGGTGAGTGCGCAATTACGACTAATCTGTGATAAAGTGGCGAGTGAGTTGTTTCTGTTAAGGGGCCTGTGCGTCAGTGTTGTAGTCTTTTGCCAAATAAAGATCCCTTATGCTGTGTAGAGAGAATTATGGCTTCGCGCATGCGCACTGACCCTACTCCCGCTCCTGCTAAATAAGGAGCCTTTTCTCTGCATGCGCAGTGCAGCGCTGCAGGGGTGCACTCTGCCAGAAAGTGAGCTACACAGAGGTTGGGAGAAGATGGGTTTAGTGGTTGCTGCATTGCAGAAAGTAGGTCCGGATAGATGGAGCAGTCATTAAAGCAGGAGAAGGTTCCTGACGTGGACACACAGTGAAAGGATTAAGGGATGGAGGCACCTTTTCGTGCTGTGTACACAAAAGTCCTTTTTAAAGGAGTTTGTGCTTCTCACCACACTTGCTGTTCACACTAGGACTGTGGTGGTGAAGTCCAGAAACTCCGGCACGAGACAGCTTTTAGTATAGCAATAATTTCCAGGCCTGTCATGGTACCAGTGTGCATCTCATTGTGCTTACATTTGTTCAAGCCAACAGTACTGCTATAAAAAAAAAAAGGCAAGCGAACCAGATCTGTCGTATTTACACTGTTTAAAATAACTCCAAATAGTGGTTTACACCTCATTATTAAACTGATATAGGTTGCACATGGAAAATTACTATTCATTTAATGTTGAAGGGTTTACAACTCTTCTTTCAAAAGGATCTAATGGGCAGCAGAAACAAAAGCCTCGGTGTTTGATACTAGTAATGAATATTTGATATTGCCAAAAACTTCTATTCATCATGCTTCACAAGATCAAATATCGGTTTCAGCGAAATGCACGTCTGTAGTTTACACCTTGCCTTCCTGTGGGTTTGTACAAGGTGGGCTCACCCACAGAACCTGTGTGATCTGCTACATCATTTGCAGCTGGGATTCATGACTAGGCATTTTGTGGGCAAAAAGCCAACAGGTTGCAGACTTGTGCGGGCGGGCTTGGAGAGTTATTCGCTCCTTGTAGAAGCAAACAGGCAAGCAACAGATGAGCATGCTGCAGAGAATAACTAATGAAGCTTCAGAACATCCAGTAGGTGATTTCTGCAGAAAATCCTACTGACTTCTAACCCACACCACAATAGTTTTGTGTTTGTAGCCTGTGTCGTGGCTCCTGCATCTTTTCCAGCCTAAGTTTCGGCTGACTTGTAGACATCTTAAATAGTGCTTAGCTAATTATATAATGGTGACACATATAAAAGCCAAGCTGTTACACTGTTTTGCTAGTTGGCCGTCACATTTGCTAGTAGGTAGACGCTCATTGTTTGGTGCTGGGGGTGAAGGTTCACATGGGTTTGTTTAACCTGAAAATACATCAAACGTGTTCTCCTATTTTGCAACATTGAAACGTTTGTTTGTGTGGCTGGGTGTGTAGAGGTGTGATGGGTCCAGGGACAGCCTGGCCGTGTCACATGGTTTGCATGGACATGTGCTGCACCAATGGACTAGATTGCAGCAAACTCAATATGATATGATTTTGGTTAGAGGTTGAATAGGGTGCAGACTTATACATGCCATTGTGCCACCAGTGAGTGCTTATGATTGGATTTCTTGGCTGTAGGTAGTCTTATTAAGTACATTCATGATGTCAGACTTGCATTGTATATGTTCACAGATTAAAATGTCTTTGTTTAAGCTGTTACAAATCTAACTTCTTACTTTCTGTAAGCTCTGTATTTTTTTTACATGTCCACATTTTTGCTAAGAGTCCTTCCTTTTACACCCACAGAAAGACAGTTGAATGTAATTGGGACCGGATCAGAAGTAAAATCATTGTTAGCCTTTGTCCATAGTAATTCTTCACACTTGCTGTTAATTCAAGGACAGTGCAGACGTCCCCGAAACCCTGACATAGGAAAACACAGACACAGTTGCACTCTCTCCTACCTGTCACACCTGTTTGAACCACCCTTCCCCCAAACTATATTTGTGCTTAGCTGAGCAGCAGGATTATGTGTGTCTGTGTGTGTTTGTTTGCACCTGTCCGAGCATGTATGCTAAGTGCATGTTAGCCTTCAAAGCAGTGCTCTAAAAATAGCTTTTGCCAACATGTGTTAGTGAAAGTAGCTGTTTTATGTTGTTCTGAGGCCTTTCCATGATTATAGCACTACTTTAAGACTTGTGAATTTGAAGGCAGCCCTGCATCAGACTGAAGGGGTTATTCAGAACAGCACAGACTGGCGGTACTCCTCCACACATTGTGAAACCCTAATAAAGCAGTTTGTGCCTGCAGGACAGCTTGGCATGGTATTTTTAGGTAATGCCATACATTTGCCTTTCTGTTTTGTTTATTGAATAAATGACTGAATCCAGAATGCAGTCTTGGTTGTTTGAGATGCAAATAAATCCCACTCCCTTATTCTCTGTTGAGTGAAGCACAGTACGTATACTGTGATCTTTGATGCAACTAGGACTCAGCGTTGTCAACACCTTCCCTATACAATTCAACCGCAGTATCTAGTTACAGTAGTAATGAGTAAACCAGGTTGGGGAAAATAAGTTTACTTTTTCTGAATATGCTTAAGCACATAACAGGGATCATACAGGCCATAACAGCAGTTAAGAAAGGATGCTTACTACATTAACACTATTAACTAAGACTTGCAGACTGTTAGCTAATGAATGATTCTCACGCTGTCTGCCTTTTCTCCAGAACGTGTGAAAGGCAGCAGTGTCCAGAGCGCAAAACTCTTTCTATCTGCAATGAAGCCATTTATATACACAGTAATTAATACTGAGCAAAATCCTAACTGTTAGACATGCTGCATCTGTTTCACATGCACCTTATGCTCTGTGTCCACAGGCTTATTCGTTGTAAGCTCATTGGACAACAGTTAGTCACCTTGCATGTTTAAGGTGGTAGTAATTTCAGGCTTTTGCCATAGCACAAGGATAACAGGGCTGTAAATACCCGCAAGGTGTGAGTGACGGGATTCATAGATTGAAAAGAGGTGGTATCGTGCAGTGAATGTCTCGTTGAGTGTGTGGAAAATGGTTTGCAAAGCAGATGTTAATGATTGAGCGGGAAAAATAGTGATTGCATTTGGGTGTGCCAAAGGCCGTAGTGTGAGGGAAGTAGGTGTATGGATGTGTATGGTCATACGGGTCTACCAGCAGTGGCAAAAGCCAGTTTACCGGAGACTCTCCTCAGAATTCTGCCAGGGAAGGCATCCACCAAATCTGGCCGAGCTTTTGATCTTTTTTAGAATGGCTGAACATTGCTGTGACCTACATCCAGAAACTTCCCAGGCCATGGCTGTTGTTTGTGCTAGTAGGGGTATTACATGCTATTGGGTACGTTTCAGTCACAGTGTGAATTTATGTTGGCCCTAGATGTAACCAACAAAAAATTAGGAAGTAAAAGACGGAAGTAAAATGGTCTAAAGCAGGGCTGGGCATAGTAAGCCAAAAATTTCTTTACACCGTGTAAATAATAATGATGTCACAGCAATAATAATAATCATTTTCATAGTTTTTTTCATAATTTTTTAATGTTAGAACACATTTGTTGAATTGATCTCTCTAACATTTTAAGTATTACCCTTTAATTGCCACAGAAGAAATTGGAAGCTCAAATAAAAACAAATGGAGAAGTTATTACTTCAGTTTAAATGATGAAAATGTAGCTAGTCATATCAGAATATAAAAACCACCTCCTTATATGTGCATTCATTGTCCATTTTATCAGTGATCAACCACCCAAGCAATACCTGCTCTGTGGTCTTCCTTTGGGCCCCACTTTTGAAGAACAGGGTAAAGGGGTATTAATAAAGTATGCTGAGAAACAGACAGACTACAATCAAACTACAGAGTGTGTCTATAAGGTAAGTGGAGCTGACTCTCTGACACCGAGTGTAGAGTCAAGGAGGTGGTTATAATATTCTGTTATGACCGTCTAGTACACCAGCATGTTTTTAAGCTCACCTACCTTTCGTAACAGTTCTACAGTAGACTAATAATCTACACCAATACTGCAAATGGATGTGAACTTGCTGAACTGTTATGTCTTTATGAGTTTAAGTGTGTTTAAGCTGTAATTAATGTTCGGGAAACGGCTGTTTATTGTTTTATAGTTACACTGCTGTTCACTTTCGCACCTGTAAACCTTCCAACCTTTGTCTGGAGACCTTTTAATGCTATGGTTTTGTGAAGGTGGCTGGAGGAATAGAGGAATTTATTACAGAGAAAAAAAACAACTGAACAACTGCTTTCGTAGAGTGCCGAGGCACAGGGCACCCTGCCCAACTACTTGGCTCTTAGTGGCTTTCCATTAAAGCTGTATAACATATGCTTCATTTTGTGCCTTCACTTTTTATTTAGCTTGATGCCAATCTACATTAACTCCTAAAATGTGTAAGTGAATTAGTCTTAACAAGTCAGCTTCAGCATAACATTTGGTGAGGTGTAGAAACTTGGGCCTGTCTTATTAAAAAGTGTTTTTTCAGACTTTAGAAGTGGCTGTGCAGCCTTCTGTGAATTTATTTGAGCATGTCTGAGAGCACCAGGCAGGTTGCAGTAGAATATATAATTTTTTTTTTTTTAAAAAGGAAAAAAACTGATGGGAAAGATCTTTGTGCTACCTGTTATTAGGACTTGTGCATTGCTTTCCTTCTCTGAGGTATTCTCCACTTGGACATCTGACACGTTTAATCAACTTGTATGTTCAACTATACATTGCATTTAGCAAGCTAGCTAGCTTGTCCAATGCTGGGATCAGATCACACAGTATTTTTGTCTTTCATGATGGTCACTGTGTCAGACTAGGAAATTCTAGAGCCATATATCCTTCCTAATTCTTCAACCAGTCATCGTTCACAATCTTGCACAAGCTCGTTGGGGATTAGGGTCAGGAAACTGTTGAGCATGGCTATGGAAGCGTCGCGAGTCATGCTAGCGCACACGAAACTGAAAAAAAGAAAGGAAAGAAGAAATCAAGTGTGGACCTATTCCTGGGTGTCACGAAATGGACAGCATGGACTTGAGCTAACGAAAATGCCAAAATGTTGAGCACTTGTGTTTGTGGTGAGATAATGTAACCGCTGTGATCAGGGCTTAGCCGTTAGCATTAGGGTAATGTGTTTGTAGCACGTAGTACACTGATGTCAGGATATTTAACCTGTGGCTCTTTGCTCCACCAGACAGACACAAAGTCAGCGTCCTTCTGTCTGTTTGCCATGTCTACATATGTGTACCATGGAGAGCTCTGTCCTCCTGTTGACCAGCGTCATGGAACCCGTCGTAGGATGTCATGCTCTGCGGGAATAAAAAGAAAACAGTTATCTGACATGGTAGAGTTTAGTTTTTTCGTCTTGGTGTCATGGGGCAGTCCAGACAGTGCTGTTTTACAATTATGTCACATAACGTAACCCTTGTTCCCAACGCTTGGGCCCGATGCTGTGAATACAGTTAACGGATCATGCAGTCTGTCTATTGTGGTTTTACTTTTTGCTGGTGGTCTGTCTTTTAAACATTGGTTACATTAGCATTGCTTCCATTTCAGAAGTTCAGTGATATGAGGTCAAAGCCGTAGGACAATTGGTTCAGGAAATGAACCTGATGAAGAAATAATTTACCCCAGTTTTCTGACCTGAAATTGTTCTTTCATATTGAAACTTTTTGGCTTTTGGAACAGAAAACTTTGTTATACATATCGACACCCACTCTCCTCTTCATTAGCTATCCTCCATCTGCTTTCTGTCCAGTTTCAGCTCTATTTACCATATAGAGTCACTTCACAGTTCAACAATTACAGGCTGTAGTCCATCTGATTCTCTGTATACTTTTATTAATCCTCTTCACTAGTACCCGCTCTATTCTGTTTTCTTCCCTTGTATCAGATTCTTCATTATGCAAAGAGGTGTCTGATGTACAGTACATGGCAAAAGTTTTTTCCGGTTTGGACAGAAAGTCTTTTGTGCACTTAAAGTGCAGTTAAAACCTTGTGATTTGATATAGATTTAGGACATACACTGGGGTAAATATTCACTTCATATACTGACCACTTCATTAGGCAACCTCTTTGTATATACTGATCGTATAGGAGCACTTTGTAGTTCTACATATACAGACTATAGTCCATCTGCTTCTCTGCAAACTTTGTTAGCCTCCTTTACCCTGTTCTTCAGTGGTCAGGACCTCCACAGGACCACCAAAGAGCAGGTATTATGTAGGTGGTGGTTGGTTCACTGTGCTGCAGTTACACTGACGTGAGTGGTGGTGGTGTTAGTGTGTGTTGTGCTAGTGTGAGTGGATCAGACACAGCAGTGTTGCAGAACTTTTAAACAGCTCAGTGTCGCTGCTGGACTAAGGATAGTTTACCAACCAGCAGCGTTCTGTGGGCAGCGTTCTGTGGGCAGCGTTCTGTGGGCAGCGTTCGGTGGGCAGCATTCTGTGGGCAGCGTTCTGTGGACAGGCAAAGTAGGATTGTCTAATAGAGTGGACACAGTGTTTAAACACTCCAGCAGCACTGCTGTGTCTGATCCACTCACACCAGCACCACACACACTAACACACCACCACCACGTCAGTGTCACTGCAGTGCTGAGATTAATCCGCCATCTACACACCCCCTGCAGAATAATGCCCCCTGACCATTAAATAACAGGGTGAAACGGGCTAACAAAGTATGCAGAGAAAGCAGATGGAGACCTAGCTGGCATGTACACAATTTGCAACTGCAAACAGACATGTACTTTGTCCAAATTGACTGGGGTGTGAGTTTTGGTGATGGCGGTGTTCTGTGACCTCTTTGACGTTCTGAAGTTCTGTGACGTATGGACTTGCTGTGGTTGCGGGGGTGGGTTTGGGGGGTCTAAATATTTACGGCAGGATCTCTGATCTGCTCAAAGTAGGGATGCTTATTAAACTCGTGCACATCTGAACAAAAAAACTGTGAATCTGCAGCTTGTTTAACTGAATTCCATAAATTGACTGGATCATGACTTGCATCCTGATTTTAGCCTTGATTCTCAGGCTGGCTTGTTGGCTCGAGCCTGCATACTTTGCAGGCAGAATCGACAGTTGTGAGAGAAAATGAGGTGGTCTGCGAAGGACACAGACTCCCAGCTGCGTTTCAGATCAGTCAGAGTCTGTCCAAGTTTTTTGTTTTGAACTGACTGTGCATGGTCTAGTAGTGTGTACTGACCAGTAACACAATCTGAATGGATTCCTTAATCAACCAATGAAAAGTGAGTGCGCGAAAGAAGAAAATACAGCCACTCAAGTGTGAAGCAAAGCTTTTTAATGAACTGAGTTTGAAACCGTATTCAGATGGGATTAGTTTTCCATGGGGCGGTGGACTTATGCCAGTTTACCGCAGCACGCCTGTAATGTTTATGACCAAATTGCATGGGATATAAATCTCGGTGTAATTGACAGAGATGGGAGTGGCTACTGGATTTATGCACATAAGAAAGCGTTTAATTTAGCTGGTATTTTGTTTACCCTGACCATCTGTCTTGCTTGTTGGCTGTAGTCTGCATATTTTGGGGCAGTCAGAATTAACAATTGAGAGAGAAGATTTACGGAGTAGGAGGACTGAAATCCCTGAGAAACGGGAGAAAATGATATTACTTCACCTTCTCATGGAAATCAACGTCTGAATAGGGCATGTACAGGGGTTGGACAATGAAACTGAAACACCTGGTTTTAGACCACAATCATTTATTAGTATGGTGTAGGGCCTCCTTTTGCGCCCAATACAGCGTCAGTTGGTCTTGGGAATGACATATACTGCGTCCTGCACAGTGGTCAGAGGGATTTTAAGCCATTCTTCTTGCAGGATAGTGGCCAGGTCACTACGTGATGCTGGTGGAGGTTCGTCCTTCTTGGTAGTATGCTGACATTACCCTGGATACCGTGGCTCTTGATACATCACAAAGACTTGCTGTCTTGGTCACAGATGCGCCAGCAAGACGTGCACCAACAATCTGTCCTCTTTTGAACTCTGGTATGTCACCCATAATGTTGTGTGCATTGCAGTATCTTGAGCAGAACTGTGCTCTTACCTGCTAACTGAACCTTCACACTCTGCTCTTACTGGTGCAATGTGCAATTAATGAAGATTGGCCACCAGCTTGGTCCAATTTAGCCATGAGACCTCCCACACTAAAATGACAGGTGTTTCAGTTTCATTGTCCAACCCCTGTATATACATCTTAGAATACATTCATTAAGTATTTTAAATTCCTATGTCTACATTAAAACCATGTGGCTGTGCTTAGATGCAGTTTTACAAGCTCGTTTAAAGCCTCTGGTTTGGTCCTAGAATAAAACACCTTTTTTGGTGAGCTCATGAAGAACTTGTGTTTGTAACTTTGTGTAATCAGTGATCACACAAAAGCAATATGTCCAAATAGAAGAAAAACTTGATTAAATGAATGTTGTTACTCTATGAAATGTCCAGTTTTAGATCATCTGACTTCATCTGCCCGGTATTTAGTTATTTGTGTAGTTTATGTGAAAAGAAACTGACTTGGTAAAAGGAACTTGATTAACAGTAACAGCCAATGCAGAGCCTTTTAAATGTTTCACAATACCTTACAGCAGAAAGATAAACAAGTAGGTCTTCTAGAAGAACCAAAAATACATATAACAACACTATCTGTCAAAAATGAAAGTAAATGAATGTCAGGCTGTTTCCTCCTATTAGTCCATTAAAGAATTTATCCCATGCATTATCCTTGTGCTAACTTTCAACAACTTTCTCCAGATTCATCAGGAATGTCTGCTTTACTCAGCCTTTTAAAACCTGGTTAATGTAGGTGAGTTGATTATCATTACAGTCCTAATGTTTGCTGTAAGCCGTAAGTCTTTTCTCTACTTGCTGTTGCTAAGTAAAAGCTTCAAGCTCATTTAAACATGTAGCTGGCACAGCGTTCCTTTTTATTCTTCACTCTGGACTAGAAGGTCTGTTCTCTGTCCGTCAGGATCGTGATCAGCCGCTTGTTAAGTCCAGGACTTGGCAAAAATGTGTTCTAGTTTCATTATGATTTGCTGCTAGGTAACTACAGCGTTGTATAGCAAAAGTGACTTTGCAGGCTGCGTGTTAGGAGAGTTTGGTCATGCAGCATTTGCTTGATCAGTTTGGATGAGGATGCTGCGGGAATGGAATATTGGGCTGAATTACAATGATTTGGAAGTTAATGACACGAGTTGATTTTCAGAAGTGAAAAAAAGTTTTTTGTTTATGATGTGGAATTGTTCACGTTCTTTTTCTGTTTTGAGGAGTCAGAGACCAGTTAGATCCCCAAAAATACATCACCCCTTTCAGGAAGAGCGGACTGGTGGTGTTAAAACAGTAAACTTTAATGCTCTGATCAAAGTTTAAAGTGTTTTTTGATGTATCTCAGATAAATATTAAACCTCCTGATGAAGCAGCAAGAGCTCCTGCAGTTCCATAAAATTTATTGTGATGAATTGTGTATGAAACATATGGGTGCACAGATATTTTATCTGCCTTGAATCTGCTCTGTAGACCATGTTGATCAGGGCTGCATGATATTGGCCATTGCAATATTTCTTTGTTTTGCCCTAAATTTTATTATATAAATACAGATTTTTTTTTTTACCAGATGACTTCAACAGCTCTATTTGTAAGGTATTAACTATCCTAGAATAATTGTGGTGTTTTTTAGGGGAGCATCTGCACAGAAAATATAAATAATATTAAATAAAAAGCTAAAATGTTTTTTTTTTTTACTCTGATGAAACCTTGGGTTCAGTGCACACACAAGCAGGCGATTTTGGAGGAAGTTAAGTATTTTAATACACTGGATTCATAAAAGACTCTGCTATCAGTCCAGACTAAAGTCATAGACCCCGTATTCCATAATGTTAACAGTGCATTTAGTTTACCTTAAAATTAAGATCATCACCATGAAAGCATTTGTTTCCTTTAGTCGGGTTTAAAAATCCCAGATCCTCCAGATGTGATACCATCCACTCTTATTACCTTCCTCAGTTAAGTCTGAGGAAAACTCATCAGATAAAAAATGACATTGTGGTGATGATAAATGAGGAGACAGAATTAAACATGTGGCATTTTATTAGGGGAATATCATTGGTGCTCCTGGTGTTCACCAAACCCCGTCTTCTTTTCTTGTGCAGGCGTGAACATCATTCTACAGATTTTACTTGTTTCTATGTAGAGAACAGAACACGACCTAAAGCCAAACAAACGAGGGTCCCAGAAATAATTAGAATGTAACAGACAAATTGGCTAAATCGAATTGGATTCGCCCTTCCTGGCCGAGGATTCGACTATTCGTTCATGTTTTTTTCTCCAGGTACATTATCTAGTAATCAGTAAATCAATCTGCATACGGTTCAGATCTGATGTCCTCCTCATTTAGAAAGTGAGCAGAGTCACAGGAACATATTTCTGAACTAAAAGAGGCGGGGCTTATGATGATCGATCTGAATCGGAGCCTGGTTTAGTTACAGTATACAGTGCTGGGCAGCAGCGCGTACTTATACTGAACATTAGCGCTTATAGTCTTTTTAATTTCACTTCTAATAGCTTCTTCAGTAGGAGGACCCTCCGTCTTTTATCTCTCATAAATAATAAACTGCTAAATAAAACCAAATTACTACATATTTAAATTATTTTTAGATGAAAAGAGGAATGGTAAACCTGAAACAGTTAAATTATTAATTAGCCGCGCTGTAATAATTATTTCTGCAGGCATATTAATTGACTGTACTTTAAATAAAAACAATATTAGCTGTAGACGAATAAATAAACATATCTGTAATTTAGGTTCTAAAATAATGGAGTTATAATAAAACGAACATCTTTGGTTAGTTTTTCCTCCACCGCAAACAGCCGTTACGTCTAAAATGAAAGTCAGCTCCCTCGTTTGAAGCAGTGTTGGATGTTTGAATAAATGACGAGCAGAATTCGGTTTAATTTGTTCGGATTCTCTTCTTTAAATGCTCCTCCTGACTTTTTTTGAGACATCGCTCCACCAGTGTTTCTCTGTATCACAGCTTTACCTTCCTTCAGCGGTGAACCGCCAGCGCACGCTGTTACGTGGATTTAATTTTTTAGCCAGCATGCATCATAGCCCAGCTACAACTTAAATATATATGTATTATTCCCCTTTTATTAATTATTAAAATGTCTTTTTACATTCTTAAAGTTCTTGTGCATTTCTGTAAGCTTTAGTCTGTTTTACGAAAAAAAAACTCATCACTGTTGTCAGTCGACTTGAAGGTTCTCAGTCGACTTACAGGGCCTCCGACTGACGATTCGACTCGTCGACTTGTAGAGGCAGCCCTATCTCACTGCATTTATACATGTGCAAATCTATAATTATGTAGGCTCCAGCTAGCTGTGCACTTTTGATCTGACATTTGCGAGTTCATCATTCTAAAAGCTGCGGCTGCTGGTCGTCGTAGTCATTCTGGTTTAGCTCTGTTGTTTCGCTCTATTCTGAGTATCGAGGGAGCATGTCGGGTTTTCGTTCAGCGTCAGACCTGTAGTAGAGAAGTTCTTGCGTGTTAGATCCTCTCTAGATCCTCAGGATGAACAGAGATTATAGATTTCTTGTCAGATGTCTCCTGATAGAAACCATGAAACAGTTCACACTGTTTTATTTCTATTAAAGTTGATCTCGCTCCTCCGGGCCCACAGTAATCACGTTTGTTTGTCCGTGACTTTCATTTTTTTTCATCCAGTTACCGTCACATAAAAGCTGATTGTAGTCCTGTGTGAGTGGTGGAGCAGGCTGGGGGTGTTGGACAGAGAGCTAGCAGTCATGGTGCTTATTAGCTGTGCCCGCCTGGTTCTCAGATAGGTCTTATCAGAGGTTTTAAGACGTTTCATCAAGTGTATATCTTATATTTGTAATTCAAGCTTATGCTGTCTTTCAGGTTTAGTATAATACATAGTTTATAACGTGTTACTTTGTGTCTTATTTAATGTTGGTTCTGAAGTTTTGCATAATGATTTCCTCCTCAGCTGAAAACTACAGGTCACAGTGTTTCAGTGGTCGAGTTTCAGTCAATCCGCTCTAATTATGCTCTCTTTATAATGAAACAAGCAGCCGGTCAGAGATTTATAAAAGGACCAGCATATTGAGAAAGGTGAGGTCATGCTGAAGATAGATAATGTCTGATCAAAGTGGTATTTACACAGACTGCAGTCTGTAAAAGTATGTGGAGCATCTTGTTTTGAACATTGTAAGCAAAGGTGGAGTAACTAGAACAGGAATTCAGTTTTTTAATTGAGGACATTCTAGTGTTACAGATAAACGGATTAACTAGATTGGCTGAAACTCTGTATAGGTGAGTAATCAGACAACAGTTAATACACCCGATTTAAATATCACAGATTCTGCTGAAGCTTATGAGCAGATGTAAGGGAGAAGATGCTGTGTGTGTGTGTGTGTGTGTGTGTGTGTCTCTGTGTGTCTCTGTGTGTCTCTGTGTGTCTCTGTGTGTCTCTGTGTGTGTATGTGTGTGTATGTGTGTGTGTGCGTGTGTAAGGGGGGGGGAATAGGGCGTTTAAAACCTGCGGGTGAGAAAAGGCTCGTTTCTCACAGGCGATTGCCGGAGAGGAAATACAGCCCAGATTGAATTAGTTTACATGAGGAGATGGAAATGGAAATATGGATTGGGGTCGCAAATGACTGTCTGAGCTTTCATATATGGGATGAAATATATTACTCCTTCCTCACGCTGTGTGTGCGTGCTTGTGCATGTGTGTTTTGGAAGCCTCATAGATGCTTTTGTTTAAAGAGGAGTTTATTAGGTAGTTTGTGTGTGTGTGTGTGTGTGTGTGTGTGTGTGTGTGTGTGTGTGTGTGTGTGTGTGTGTGTGTGTGTGTGTGTGTGTGTGTGAATCATCAGTTCCTCTTCTTACTCATTACAACTTATTCGTTAAAATGTATTTGTATGAGTGTTTAGTAATAGAAACTAACCAGTTCTGTAAAGATGACCGTGTTACTGTACAGGAGCTCCACTAAATGTAATTTTTAAGTTAATATCGGGATGTATTCATTTAAAGTTAAAACCTAAATTTAAATATTTTCCATCATTAATCAAGCTTGGCATCATTTTACTAGCGCTCTCTGTTAGTGAGCTGAAAAAGACTAGGCTGTCACATTAAAACTGACCGTATTTCTGTGTGTACATTTTAAGACACATATTATGTATCGTGGCTTTCTGTGCTCTCAGTGCAGCTTTAATGTAGTAATGATAAAATGCTGAGTGGCGCATTAAAAGTTGAACAGTGCCCAGTGCCTCTCATCACCGGCACCAGTGTTCACATTAGGGCTGCACTATATATCCTTTTATATATATATCCTTTCACTGTAGCTACTGAGATGTGAGCATACGCAGTATTCACTTCGCAGGACGCACAGTGTTAAGTTGGGCATATTAAATGAATCATGTCAAGCTACGACATCACTCACCTGCTGTTGTGCTTTGTTAAGTAACCAAATGCAGATCATGAATGTTGCAAAAAAGATGGTTTCTACACACCAAGTGTTAAGAAATCATTTCCCTGCAGTTTTTTTATTATTATTATTATTATTATTATTATTATTATTATTATTATTATTAATATTTTGTGAACATATCAACATATTTCTTCATAGCAAATTAACAGGAATAAAACATTCCATTGTCTGTTTTGTCTGGCACAGGTGCACACCTTTTAAAACAATGATTTAGAATGTTTGAACATTGCTGTGCTGGTTTGATGGTCTTAAGCATGTGTGCCTACACACACAACTGAACATAATCAGTTTTACCCAATCAGCCGACTTTCTCTCAACAGTGCCCTCTCAACTAGTGTCACTTTAGTGTCAGCTAGCTGGGCCCAAGCCTGTCCTGCAGTTCCAGACTTCACAGAACGGGCTTGACCTTGGCTTTCCGTCTTTCATTTGACTTCTGCTCAGTTTCTAGTTTTAGTTTTAAATCTAAAATTAGCCAGTCACCTGTTTCCTCTGTTTTAGCAAATCATGAATGATTAAATGAGATGTGCTCCGATTGGCCACGACGATCACAAAGAAGCAACATGTTGGGGTGGTGATGCTAATTAAGGTGGAACTGCCCCTCTCTTCAGTGGTCTTCAAATGCTGATTGACACTGGCCAAGAAACCTTATTCCTTTTGCTAATGTAAATAAATGTCATCGTTAATGTGAACCAGATGGTTCAACATTTAATTGAATAATGGCTTGAAAAATGTATATGATGTGTTCAGCAAACGAAGCACTGATTATCTCTCAAATGATGCAAGAAGAAACGACAGAAAACAGACTAAAACGTGCTTCATGTCTGTTTAGTGCTTCTATAGGCTCCTCTCCAGTAACGGTGGATACCGCCGTCAGGTTTGGAGACAGTTTGGCAGTGTGAAATAAGTGGTTACCTCCAACTCTACTTTACAGCTTATCCTTTAATGGCATGTTACAGTAGACTAAGTGCTGGAGTGAACTTGTCATTCCCTCTCTCTCTGGGCTTGGACACCCCAAAACAAAACACGCAAGCACACTGGTTCCTGTTCTTCCAGCCTGTCTAGCAGGAACTCGTCATTAGGTTTTTATGTAAATGTAAATCTCTAAAGATTGTTGCAGATGTGACTGGGTGGTATTTTATTTGACTCTAGCCAAAGTAAGAGAGAGGAACAGAGAGAGTGACTGGGGAAAGAAAGGGCAAGATATTTTCAGGAGATACCGATAAGTGGCATTTTAGTAGCTTTAACTATTTTTTGCGTGTGCGGCAGTGAGAGAGATTTTGGCAGATATGCAGAATGGTTGGCATTTCAGTTTTAGCTTTAACCTTTTGGTGTGTGTGTGTGTGTGTGTGTGTGTGTGTGAGAGAGAGAGAGAGAGAGTGTCTGTGTGTGTGAGTGTGAGTGTGTCTGTGTGTGTTTGTGTGTATGCATGAGTGTCTGTGTGTGTTTGTGTGTGCATGAGTGTCTGTGTCTGTGTGTGTGTATGAGTGTGAGTGTGTCTGTGTGTGAGTGTGTCTGTGTGCGTGAGTGTCTGTGTGAGTGTCTCTGTGTGTGTGTGAGTGTCTCTGTGTGTGTGTGTGAGTGTCTCTGTGTCTCTGTGTGTGTGTGTGTGAGTGTCTCTGTGTCTCTGTGTGTGTGTGTGTGTGAGTGTCTCTGTGTGTGTGTGTGAGTGTCTCTGTGTGTGTGTGTGAGTGTCTCTGTGTGTGTGTGTGAGTGTCTCTGTGTCTCTCTGTGTGTGTGTGTGAGTGTCTCTGTGTGTGTGTGTGTGTGAGTGTCTCTGTGTGTGTGTGTGTGTGTGTGAGAGTGTCTGTGTGTGTGTGTGAGTGTCTCTGTGTGTGTGTGTGTGTGAGTGTCTCTGTGTGTGTGTGTGTGAGTGTCTCTGTGTGTGAGTGTGTGAGTGTCTCTGTGTGTGAGTGTGTGAGTGTCTCTGTGTGTGTGTGTGTCTCTGTGTGTGTGTGTCTGTGTGTGTGTGAGAGAGTGTCTGTGTGTGTGCGTGAGAGTGTCTGTGTGTGTGCATGAGTGTCTTTGTGTGTGCGTGTGTGTCTGTGTGTGTGAGTGTGTGAGTGCGTGCGTGCGTGTGTGTGTGTGCGTGTGTGTGTGTGCCTGTGTGAGTGTGTCTTGATTGTCTGTGGGTGTGTGCGTGAGTGTGTGACTGGGTGGTGCACAGCTGAGAGCTTTGGTGTGATCAGATCCAGACGCTTCTCAGCCATTAGACGTCCATCTCGGGTTAAAAAAAAAAAAAAAAGCGAGTTCAGGTTAAAAGAAGCCGATGCACGGCTACTTTCCAGAATCAGGTGAGCAAAGTGAAAAGTAATTGTATGAGCAGAGCAAGAGCGAGACGAGGTGTGGAGCCATTGCTGAGTGAAATCGATAGTTCATATGGTTGTGAAATTGGCTTTTTGGTTTTGGGGAAAGAAGGAGAGAGAGCTATATGTGTTGGATTGTGAACTTTTGAGCTCAGTGCTCGCTGATCTTTAATCGTTATTTACCCTAAAATGTTTGTTGTGTATGCTGTCCGCACTCCGTCTGCATTCCTTACGCAGTCTAAAGACACATGTAAGAGACTTGGGCATGGGCTGTTTATATTTACTATTTATTACATACAGAGATTACACATGAATGTTAAATGATGTGTTTATATATTATGTTAATTGTTATACCTTTATGACGCAATGTAAGTGATATGCTTTTATTAGGGCCTGAACACGATGAGAAGCATGAAACCAATAATAAACAGATAATATCGTTCAATATAACTTTATATTATTATTAATAATGATATGTTATACTACAGTATGTGGTCTCTTTAATGGAGTGATATGTAAAGTTTTTGGTTCAAAACTGTCTAAAATCAACAAATATGTTTAAACAGAAGTTTAGACAGCATATTTAAGATGTCCGTTTAGTGTTTTGTAGAGATACCTACCAAAGTTAGCATGCTAGCCAGCTACCCCAGACCAGTACTGTCTCGTAATGACACTCTAAACCTGAAGAGGCGATAGTGGGTCACTGTGGCGTTGACATGCATCAGTCCACCATGAGAAGATGAAGTAGCACTGCCTACCGCTGGCAAAAACCCCATACAGCAGCAAACAGAGTAAACTAACATTAGCAGAACGGGTATCAACATGGGTGTTGCTTTCCGCTGCTGGTAAGGTAACACCTCTGGTGATGATCTGCCTCATATCGTTTGGATTATGAATTTGACAGGTTACGTCCTCTTAAGTTGCTCCTTTACGTACACTTAGTAAAGAGGAGAAATCCCCGGTCTCCAACACTACATTAAGTAGCTTTGAGGGTGGAGTGACTGTGAATGCACCAATCATTTTCATGTCTAATTTTTTGTTTAATACAGTGCTATTTGATTTGATTGTCCCTACACATTATTACGCCTGTATGATGTACAGTGATGTTGATTATATCATTTTACTAATAAACTTAATTTTGCAAACTCTTGCATTCACTCTTCTACTCTTTAGGTTTCTTGTTAATTTCGCATTTACAATAATCATCTCAAACTCAAAAAACCTGAGAGCTGCAGTCTATTGTATTCTAACTCTGGTTGCGTTATTATCATTATTATTATTATTATTATTATTACAATTAGTAGCAGTAGTAATAGTAGTAGTATTAATATTATATTTTGTTGCTAACTTTCTAAATGCTTGTTTGAGATGGTGGTGTTCATAAATGACTGTTTCAGAAACATGGTGTCTGGTGGTTTAATCCCAGTGAGACTGAACAGCACCTATAGGATTAATTTTAAATATTTGGTGTATTGTTTAATCCCTGTTAGATTATTAGTATAAATAGTTTTATTTTTAAAGGATCTTCAATGTGAAATAGTTGAAATGCCCTTCCCTGGACCTCTCTGACGTAAACACAGTGAACAGCTGTTTGTGTTTGCTGATGTTGAACTATCGCACCTGCACACTCATGACCTTATAGCTTTTCTGAGGTGTGGATCATTTGGCTGGTGTGTCTTGTCCATTGTAACGAGCCTGAGACACACTGACACTGTTGTGTGACACACGTGGAAGTATTGCGACGCTATACGTTTACCCTGCTGCCCGTAATGCAAGATTACTACACAATAATTTGTAGGTCTACTTCTTTATAGCTGCTAGTCTGGCTGTGCCAGTGTAATGAAGGCCTGGCATCAATGTAGCGCTGCTTTTCTTCTTCCAGCTGCTTTTGTAACTGCCAAACTGGCAGCAGGAGCAGAAAACATTGTAGGAGAGGGATGTTCTCCCCAAACATCCGGAAAACTTTTAGAAAAAGGCTGGATTATGTTCCGCCCAGCATCGGAATGGAAGAAGTCATCTGCAGCATTGCTGCGAGTGTTGAAGTAAATTGTGTTTTGCTGAGCCTCTGCTAGCTGCTTAGAACACACTCTCTGTTCACACGTGCACGTAGTGTTAGCTGAGCGAGGAGAACCTATTGATGAAACGAAGTGGAAACCTGCAGCAGCTGTGAAGGAGCCGATCCTTCTCTGAATTACAGACACATCTGAACGGTTAAGTGCTAGGATAATTGGGGCAACTGAGCTCCGAACTCCAGAAACACCATAAGTAATAAGCTTTGACTAATTAGTGATATAATAACTATTATACTAATTATTGTTATATACATTATAAATATATATAATTAATTCCGGTTTTGAATTCCTGACAGTCTGAGAGATTTGATTCTGCTTTTCTTACTTGGTTTCTGACGTATGGATGTAGGCAACATGTTTAGATTAGATTGGATTAGACTGAACATTATGTGGACAGGGGGAGTGGAGAGAAAACAATGTGTATCATATATACTGTAAGAGCAATGAGTGTGCAGAGTAAAAGATACATGGCAGTGCGGTTATATACAGTATGTGCAGTAACTGTGCAGTAATAATGGTGATTAGAAAAGTAAGCTAAGTAATAAACTGTGGTTATGGTGTACAATTTATAGTAGGGAAGTTCAATCTCAGTATCTGCAGATAATTTGGGTTAATTGCTTTAAAAACAGATGCTTACATTCGACTGGGAGTCTAATCTACACTGGAAATCCCATGTTGGTGCATACATTTCATATGGGCTGATTTATAAAGGCGTATTAATGGTGAGAATACCTGATGATACTAGTATCATATCAGTGCCAGCCCATGTTTGCTTTAACAATAGTCTCTACATCAGACAGGTGTTAGGATTAGACTGGGGAGCTGATCTATATTGGACTGGAAATCCTGTGTTGGTGCATAGATAATTTATTAGCTGGTATGAAGGCGTATTTGTTGTGACAGTGCGTGGCGGTAGGATCACATTAGTGTCAGCACGTATTTGCTTGAAAGTGTCTCAGACGTATGTTAAGAGTCGAATGATGGTTTAAATCAGTATTTGAAGATTGTTACTGTATTCCTGTAGAAGAGCAGATTTTAAGGGGATTCTGTGCTGCTGCCCTAAAACTGCTTTATTATCATGAGTCGATAAAATGTCTCACTAGGTCTGTGCAGTATCGGCTGTGTCAATCATTATTGAGAAAGTGCATCACAGTATGTCACATGCTCCACGTTTATGTATCAGCACAGGGAGATATTTACATGAAAGTGATTGTGTGTCAGCACTGCACACAATTCCCAGACTCATCTCCGATTTGCTGGTGGGTGTTTCACTTCTTTTCGCTGTGCATGTCATAAGGGTGGTCTAAAGGTCTGTTTTGTGAAGAACGGGAGGCCCTGAAATTAGGGAAGAGAGTTTATCTCTCTCTCTCTCTCTCTCTCTCTCTCTCTCTCTCTCTCTCCTACTCCCACTCCCACTTGCTCTGGAATATCACTGTTTCCCTGCTTGTGTGGTAATGAGATTAATGAATATTCATGAAGCAGGGCAGTCACCAACATGTGATCTCAGAATTCCTCTGAAAGTGTGTGTGCGCGAGAGAGAGAGAGAGAATGTGACTGGTCTGAGGGATTTACACAGCGTGTTGGAGAGCGTCTGAAGAAGCAGTAGTGGTTTGGTAATAAAGTTGCGACACTGTTCTGTGGTGGTAGATAACGGTAATGGTAGGGAACATGTTTATGTAATTTTCTACAACAAGTGATTTAACAGAGGCACTGATATTGGATTGGTACTTTGCAGAAGTGCTGAGTTCAGATATCAGCGTATCAGTAGCAGTTGTATCTCTAGAAACTGTGAAGACTGATGTATTTTCGTCATGTGTTATGACCATCCTGAATTCTGTCTGTTCCACATGAGCGGTTCTGTGAGTGTTTTGAATAATTAGAAGTTTTTACATCAGCCACTTCATTTTTTTATGCTCACCGGAGAACAGATGGTCACCTTGCTTGTGTGAGGTGGTAACTCTGAATGGAATTATGCCTGGAAGACATCCACCAAATCTGGCTCAACTGCACGATTCTTTAATGTAAGAGTGACTGAGTATTTGATGTAGCCTACATGCAGACACTTCATCCATCCATCCACTTGTTTTGTTTGTTAGGTTATCTTAATTTGCAAGGCATGTTGTAATCACAGTATGTAACAGTATAATCTGAATGTGAGATTGTGTCCATATTGTGCAGCTCTAGGAATAAGTTTTTAGGGTCAAGGGTCATGGAGCCTGCTGGGCGACAGTCAGAACACATGTTGTCTGAGCTTCGACTGGGTGGGGGTGCGTGTGGATCAAAAACAGAAACCGGCTGGAAACTCGATGAGCCAGTCGGCGAGAGTGACAGCTGAAGAAGCCATCAACAGAAAAGGTTCCTTGTCATCAGCGGTATGGGGGTGGTTTGCCTATTTTAAGTCTGAGAGGTCATTCTTGGAGGGATTTGTTAAAACAAGTGCCCACAGAGCTGAGTAACACCAGTTTCTGTGTCTGGCTTACCGTTTGAAAAGCAAACCTGGCCTCGCTGAATACGGCCGTGTTGGAGTGCTTGAGCTGTGATCCATTACACAGACAGCATTTCTCCAAAGTAATGATTCAGAGAGCAGAAAAATTGCATAAACTGTTTGCATGTCTCTTGTGATGCATTCTGGAGCCACCTGTCCATCGTGTAGTGCCACTGCTCATCAGCCCTGCAGGACACAGATGCTCTGCTGATGCTCCTGGAGCTAGGACCTGCGTTTCTCAAACCTGCTGCTTTAGAAAGTCCTTTTTATTCTTTGGCCCAGAGAAATAGGGGCGAAGGTCATGGGCCATCATTTGTAGTGTTTGGCCTTAGTTTTAGGGAACCAGGTTTGTGCCTGGATGGTCGTCGGGTTGATTGCCTGAACCGACAGGACATGATCGAGGTGCCCTCGAGCAAGGCACCTAACCCCCAACTGCTCCCTGGGTACCGTGGATAGGACTGACTACTGCTCCATGCAGGTGTGCTCAGTGCCCCTGTGTGTGGTCACTAATGCAGGGTTTCTCAACCTGTAGGCCGTGGGCCATGAAGCACCATCTAGTGGGCAGAAAAGGTTGATGACTTTGGCACTAGCATGTGGAAGCACATTGGTTCTTAGTTGTAATTCTAGGTGTTGGTCTTCAGTTTGTCCTGGGTGCTGCCTCTATGATGCTGTTGACTGGATGATTTTCCACCATTGGGTCTTGATATGAATGAAGTTGCCAGCTGGTGTATATTTGACAACAGTCAGAACGCATCACTTCCCACTGTCCAGCACGTCCAGCAAAAAAAAAAAAAACACTGATCCATTTGCATGATCAAACACAGCTGTCCTCTGCATTTCCTTTAGATTTCAAGACTTCTTTCACACCCTCATCTTTAATGGACTGACAGACGCTGAACAGGCCAGGCTGATCAAAGCTGACAGAAAGCGCTGTAAGACTTGTGGCTTTCTGTGCGTGTTTTAACTGAAGGCCGTTTAGGCGGATAAAGGAAGCTCAGTGTCCTTCTGCTACCTCTCTGAATGAAGATCTCTACCAAGATTTTGCAAAGCCTCTAGTTTGATTTCTCTTGATGTAAAGCCCTGTGCTTTTCGTGCACATTGTCCTGCGTTACATTACATGAAGCATGAACACAGCGTTGGGCATTTTTGTTAAGCTGCTGTGAGGGGTCTTATGTGAATTCTGATCTGCCTCTTCAGACTGAGGTTGTGTTGTCACATGTTGAATATGTACATTTAAGCGTTGAGTCATGGTCCGGTTTGACCAAATGTACTCTGCTAATTGAACTGGTTCTGTTCAGGCTTTGTAGAACCTGTCCAGGGAACCAGTCTGCATTTGCATCAGCCTTTATTGGAACCAGGGAACGTCAAATGCTACGTCCTCAACGTCAACAAAGGGTGTAGACGAGATATCTGGGTTATAGATTACCTGTGAACGTTTGTGCTGTTGTTATAGATCCACCAAGTGGCATTCATGTCGGTTGATTCCTTCTGGGTGGAACTCTTTGTGCGACTGTTCTTTGACGGCGAGTGTGTATTGCTAGCCACCGTGTGTGTGCGTGTGGCTGTATATGAGAGACCAGCTGAACCGTCACTGTGGCGTTTCTTGTATCAGGTCTGATAATAACATGCAGATTTAAACATTACTGAGTCTGTAGCTGTTAGACCTCAGCAGGTTCATAAACTAATAATCAAACAGTGGTATAACAGACCCCCGCTGTGAGTTTCCTGGGGGGCTTCTGTTCACTCGTTTTCTATACTTCTCTCATACCGAGCGCTTTATTTTCATCAATTAAACAACAGCCTCTTTACACCTGTACACACTCTATCTTTCTCTCTCCTCTCTTCTTCTTTCTTACTCCTCTTTCTCTCCTTTTTTGTTTCTGTAATCTCATGTCATTTACTTTCTCCTTCTCTGTCTCTTTCTGTCTATTTCCGTCTCTCTGTCTCTCTCTCTCTCTCTGTCTGTCTGTCTCTCTCTCTCTCTGTGTGTCTCTCTCTTTCATTCTTCTATCCTCCTACATTATTATTTTAAAGAATCACATTCTCTCCTCCCTTTTCCTCCTCTTTCTGTCGTTCTAACCATCTCTCACTGTTCTCTCTTTTCTTAATGCTATTTCTTGCTCATCTCAGACTCTGCTGTCTCACTCCCCCCACTCTCTCTTGCTCTTCTTCTGTTCTTCTTACTCTACCTCTATCTTTTTTTTCTGTTCTTTTCCTCTTTTCCTTTCTCTGTTTGTCTTTCTATGGTGCTCTCTCTCTCCTTTCTGTTTATTCTCATTTCTCTGTACTGTTACTCATCTCTCTTTCCCCCTCTCTCTCGCTCTCTCTTCTTTCAGTTTATTCTCATTCCTCTTTACTGTTACTCATCTCTCTCTCTCTCTCTCTCTCTCTCTCTCTCTCTCTCTCTCTCTCTCTCTCGCTCCCTCTCCCTCGCTCTTTCTGTCTGTCTGTCTGTCTGTCGGCCTCCCGCTGTCATGTTTTTAACAGCTCGTTAAGCCATCTGCAAAATCTTTGATCTCTCGCCGTCTGCACACGGCAGCCATGTGGAGGAGTGTGTGTGTGTGTGTGTGTCTCTCTCTCAAGGCTGCTCACAAGCAAAGTGTATGTGTTCGCACAAGAGAAAGCGAGAGAGAATGAGTTAACACGGTTTGTCTCTCTAGCTGTCCCCCCAGTATAGTAGTGGGTTTACACGGCTCTCCCTCAGTCTGTGCTACTGTTGCTAAACCGGATCGTGTTTGAATTCACTGGGATAGTAACTTTATTATTTTATGAAGTGAAAGCAAACATAGCAGGAAATCCATATTTTCCTGGCCACCTTCAAGAACGTTCAAGTGGGCGGTGTAATAGTTCTGCGGTTTGCTAGCAAGTTCATTCAGAGTACCAGGCGGGATACGCAACAATCACACTAGTCAGACGAACAGGACTTTGGTGGTGCTTGCTCACAGTACTGATCATCCAGTGTAGGTGCACCCAAATAAGTGGTTCTCAAACGGTTTACAGTCCTGTAACCCCTCAGACATTAAACCACCTTCCTGCCTCTTATACAAACACGTGCATATTGCTATTACTAACGAACCGTACACTACCAATGGCGGAATGTGATCTGCAGAGGTGTTATAAATGAGGAGACCAGTGGTTAAAAGATGAATGGCAGTGCAAAATTTTTACAGCTGTTTATAAAAATCCCTCACTTTAGGAAAAGCTTACTGGAGAAAGTTTCGGCAATATTGTGGTGCTAGCTGGGGAAAGCCCCACCTCATTGTGGAGATCTGTGTAAGCGCTGTAGCCAGAACCACCGGAGAGATCTTATGTTTTGTGAGTTACAGAGTGAAACACTAACAACCATTCATGATGTTTTTCTCAGGTCTTATCACTGTTTGTAATCTGTAATCGGATCGTCTGTTTGGAGTATTGTGTTATCTCCCCATTCAGAGGGCTAGGAGTGTGGTCTTGTATGGCTGTAAATAACTGCCTGGGGGACGCTGCAGGGACTTTGATTCAACACAGTACCATCATTTATTTAGTGTGCTAGCAATGACCCTGAATAAGCACTGTAACCTTTCTTGTGCTAAATGTAAACCTTCAGGGTGTGCACTTTTTAGATGCTCCCTTAAGGAATACCATGTCAAAGAGAGAAAGACGAATATCCAGCGTATGTTCAACCTGATCACGTTGCTTCAGTTACAGTCCTACAGCTCTAAAATACAAGCAGCATGCTAACAGCTAAGCGCTAATCATAGCCACTTGCAACTCCAGTCTACAGTTGTGAACTGAACCACATCGGCCAACAATGTTTCTTACAGCACAATACCTTTGTGAGAGTGTTTGCATTCTACTGGATGGTTTAAATATCCCACTCACTCATCACTTGTGCATACATGCCAGAGCCGCAGCCTAAAATCTGGCATTGGCTTTAGATTTAACTCAGTATTCAGAGATCTGCTCAGTTTCAGTGAGGATCTCTTTTTCACCAGTTGGTGAGTGGAGTGCGGAGCTGCAGAGCTGTTTTCTATCAGGCAGGGATCTGTAATTGCCCGGTCGGCTACAGGAAAGAAACGTTAAATGTCAGGATTTTTAAATGGACCCCAAATGTCATGTGGCGTACTCCTTAGAGATAAATGAACCACAGTTTGGGGGCTACTGTCAAGTGGTAACGCACAGTTGATTGAAACGTCATACAGTTTAAATGTTGTCCCAATACAGCAGTAAAGACAATATGCTACTTCCCGTATATAGTGAAATGAAACCCGGTAGAATGTGGGCCCTTTAAAGCCACGTCTCTGGGTGAAGTGTGGGGGGCTGCGATGGTGGTCTCATACTCTTTGCTGATTTTGAATGTCCTTGTGCAGTGACGGAAGTCGAACAAAACTAAATCTAAACCTTTGTCTTTCATCACCTGTTTCTGGCTCACTTTCTCGACAGGGCCACCGCACAGCCTCATTGCCGTGTCCTCTTCCTTCAAAGCGCTGCCCATCCTCAGGGGCCGAGGTCACATGACTCTGCCCGTCAGCGTGTCTGATCACTTAACGATCTATCAGTCTGATCAAAGCCAGGCGCGAGGCCGCTGATTAGGTGTCATTTGTTCAATAGTGAAGGCTTTTAAAAAGGCTCTGTTCTCTGGAGTGAAGGCCCCACACGCTCTCACACACACTTACACGCTGTCACACGCTCACCCGTCAGAGCCGACTCTCACCCTCCTCTACTGAGGAGAATCACTGATCACAGTCTCAGGGGCTTATTCTCTTTCCCACCTTCTTTCTTTCTTTCTTTACTACCCTTATTCTACTTTCTTTCTTTTCCTTCCATCTCTCTTTCTTTCTTTCTCTCTCTTATCTTTTTTCTGCCCTTTTACTGACATGTTTTTTGTTTTCTGCGTCATTTTTTTGTTTTTCTGTCTTTCCTACTTTGAGTCTTTCAGTTGTCCATGCCTCTGCCTCCCTTCTCGTCTTTGCTTTCTATCGTTTGTCTGTCTGAGTTTTTGTTTGTTTGTTTCCTTCTTATTTCCTTTCTTTCTCTCTGCATTTCTGTCTTTCTGTCTCTTTTTTTCTTGTTTTCGAATTTCCTTTAAAGTCTTCCTGTCATTGTTAAATGAACTAACAGGTACTGAACTGTTTAGTTCTCTGGATTTGCGCTGAACTGTTCAGTGAAGGTCAGTTATCAAAAGATGATCACTTTCTGTCAGCTGGTCATTTGGTGCTACCTGACCTCTGACCTGCTAGTTTCGGTTGCTCTGTTGGAGCCTGCTGGTCTGTGTTAAAGTACAAACCTATAAACAAGACTGCAGACCTCTATTTAAATCCTTCCCCTCTATTCTCTCTGTCTCTCTGTCTGTCTGTCTTTCTGTTTTTCTGTGCCTGAAGTTTCAGTTGTTACTAATTGAGCAACTGTTAATGACTTTATCTATACAGAGATTCAGAAACTCAGACTATCTGCACATCCAAGGCTCATAGCAGGTTAGAGTAAAAAAACAAACCAACAGAAGCGCTCAAGACCAAAACCAAAACTTTCCTCTGTTAAAGTGCCTGCACACTGTTTCTGATGCTCCCGAAGTGTTTTGTTTTGTTTTTAATGTTTGTTTTGAGATAGAAATTCCTTTTGGGAGAGATAAGAAGTCTGTTCAGACACATCAACAAAGAGAAGCTCCAGATTTAGTTTGGACCATCTGGTATTGGTTGGTGTTTATTTGAGGATAATGAAGTAGTAAGTGGGATTTCAGCACTGAGGAGGTTGTCATATGCTGTTTTGTTAAAGGGTAGATATCGGCGTCCATTAAATATTTTTTTTTGTCAAGTTAAATATGTTATGCAAATATTGAAGAAGTTTCAGTGTGCCTTGTTCACCTCACACTTCATATGCCCACCTGTTCAGCCCCTCCCATTCACACTGCTATTATCATGAGGAGAGTTTCAATATGGACTGCTTGCTAAATGAAGCACCATACAGCCATTCAGACCAGAGATCAGTTGGATACATCGGTCCTTATGGCTCTATAACCTAAATATCCTGTTTAATTATAAGATATTATAAGAGGTAAAAGAGACTTGGTCATGCAGAAATGAACATCATGTCCTTTACCAGAACAGCACAGTCAGAGATCTTTCAGTGGTCACTCTTCCGTCTCTGTAGTCAGTAACAGTTAATGTTAATCCAGGCTGTTTTTGAGGGACTGAATATTAGAGGTTGTAGAATCAGTTGGGCTTCAGAAGTAATGATAACCTTTAGCCTAGCACCCTGCCCTCTCTAACACCACCTTTGACCCCCTTTTTATGATTAGCTGCAACTGCTGACCCCCCTATTTCAGAGCCTGGTCCTCACGTCAACCCGAGGATTACAGCTGCTACTGATGGTATGAATGAATGTGGTGTTTTCCATATTCCAGATGTGTCTGGCAGTCATAAACGTATGCTGGAGTTTATGGGGCGCATGGGACAAGATGGAATCAGATGTCAGACAGCCTTTAGCACTTTTGTGTATTTTATCAGCTCCACTTGTTATATAGGTGTCACTTTGTCAGTCTGCAATTACAGACTGTAGTCACTGCCTACCCTATTAACCCCTTTTCAACGGTCACGACCTCCGCATGGCTACTACAGAGCAGGTTTGGGGTGGTCAGCACTGCAGTGACACTGATGTGGTGGTAGTGGTATGAGTGGATCAGACACAGTGTTGCCAGTGACTAGTGAAGTTTGTAACACTGTGTCCACTCACTTTCCACTGTATTAAACACTCCCACCTCTTGTAAATGTAAAGTCAGTAGTAGCGCTTCAACAGGGGCTCATTTGTTTCCTTGCTAACCTGTTGCTACTTTGCAAATTATTTTATCGTTCAATTGAAAACAGATTTATTATAATTACAATGTATCAGTTGTATGCCGGATGTATTTGCACACATATTTTGGATGTTGTCAAAATATTAAAGCAGCAGTATGGGTCTGCACACAGTGTTTGCTCCCATGCTTAAACACCTCACTCATACCAAACACTACCATCAGTATACTTTTTGGACTGGTCACGTTTGTTTAGCTACATGTACATCAGTATATATTGTGCAAAATGTATACTGTTGACGGTGGTCATCTCAAAGTGTGTGCAGGAGCGCAATTTATGCTTTTGCCCAACTGTGTTGTTCAACCTCAGCAAATTCTTACCTCTCGTTTTCGCTGTGGAAGTAAATGCAGGCTCTGCTTCATTCCTGTGTTTCTCACAAACACAGTAAAACATGTTTGTGTAGATTTATTTGACATGGTCCACATTTCTACCGATCCAGCACCCCTGTTGGCAGGACACACAGATCATCCACATTTCAAGCATTCCACTATCTCTGTGGGCAGGACACTGGGCTGTACTTGTGATTGTGTGTGTGTGTTTTAAATGGGCTATAATTGCACAGTGAATTCCTGACACAAGTATGCAAAGACAGACTATCTAAAGGGCCCACATCCTGGAAAACCCATTGTCCCTTGCCTTTTTAACATGGCTTCAAAGATTCAATATGTACCTTTCACTTCTCAGTCCATACAAAGAAACTGAACTGCTGTTTAGAAGCCATAGTTTTAATAATGTCATGTATATCAGCCAATACAGCACAATACAGGACAGCCAATCAGAACAGAGCCTGTTATCTTGGCTCAGTCTTGAGGGCAAGGTGACCGTTGCCTTGATGTCTGACGGCCATGTTGTCAGGAATGCTGTAGCATGTGAATAGAGCCTAATACACTGCTAGTCTAAGGCAGTTGTTTATTAGTGCAGCCGTGTACACTAACCGTATGTCATGGTATCAGGTGGTGTCGGATGTTAGGATATATACGCATATTTATTAGTAAAGTGTGTGTAAATGGGTATGCTATCAGACCAGTACCTGATACCAGTATCGGCACTGATTCATTCCTACTTTGTCCTATGTGTTTTGTCCATGTGATGCCCCCAGCTGAAGCCCTTTATAAAAGAGTGGTATGATTTATTTCCTCTTTCCTGTGGCTTTTCTTTAATATATTTGAACGGCATGGTCTCTTTCAGAGAGAAGCTCTCTTTAAATAACAGCGTATCCTATCGACAGACGTCATGGCAGGGTGCTGAACAACAACCCAGTATCTGTCACTTACAGCAGTGTGTGTGCGTCTGTTCTGAACTAAGAGAATCTCTTCATGAAGTAACATCCAGGCTGATCCTAAACGCTCACTTATTTCTAGCAGTGCTCTTCCTGTGTAGTCTAGTCAAGATAAGAGGCTAATTACAGTGGATCAGAAGCGCCGACGTGATTAGGTCTTGTGCTGTCTTATCAAAGCCGTTACATACACTTACAACATGATGTCACTATTTACCCAGGAAAGTATAAGAACCGGCACCTAACGGTATGATCCCAGGTAGTGGTAGTGATTTCTTTCATCTTCTATAACCTCCCCCCCTAGAAGTAAAATCAGTTCTGTGTGTGCGAGATCATGTCACTTCAAATAGAGATCTTGGTTCTTGCGTCCAGATTTTGCGTATATTAATGAGTCACTGCTGAACCATCGATGATTCAGCACTGCATGTCGTTAAAGTATACTTGCCCTGTGTGATTAATTTCAGTTTGCACTTGCCAGCTTTACTGTGAGGATGTAACTTTCTTCTTGCTATAAAAAAGGATGTTTTTCTTTATTAGGTAAAGAACAGATCAGTGCAGTAATGGGCTTTATTGATCTAATAACAACTTGTTTTCAACATTGTTTAATGGATGTGCAATATCATATGGCATGTATGTAGTTATCCTCGACCCACTGCAACAGTAAAATACGGTTTTAGAAGTATTATGACTTCTGGCTTATGCAGTAATACGTCTTATGTAATAATCCAGTTACCAGAACCTTTTTTTATTTCCGTATTTAAGTCAAGTCAAACATTCATTTATATAGCGCTTTTTACAACAGATGTTGGCACAAAGCAGCTTTACAAAAAGTCTCCCAGTGAGCAAGCCAAGGGTGACCGAGGCAAGGGAAAACTCCCTCACTTCAAAAAGAAGAAACCTAGAGAGGAACCAAGACTCAAAAGTGGAACCCATGCTCTTCGGGTCAACACCGGATAGGACAAGCATGGGAATGGACCATTCAGTGTTATATAAGGTAGAGGAGTAAATGTCTGATTAGTCCATAACTAAGTAGTTGGGTCATTGTATGGGTCAGCAGGACGCAGGCCAAGCTTTCACAGTGCAGGACAGCCAGGACCTCCGCGGTGGTTAAATGTGAGCAGTGGCACCCAGTCAAAGCAGATGTACCAACAGCATCAGCCCACACAGGATGGGCAGCAGTTCAGCTTAGACAGATAGAACAGACAGACTGTTAGCTCTGACGGAAGATCTGAATACACTACATGATGGTAACAGAGTGAAGCAGTGACTCTGACAGACCTGGCTATTACAGCAGAACTAAAAGGGAGAGCCAGAAGGTCATAAAGACATGCAAGCTCCCTGAGAAGTCAGCGCCCCTCCGCTCCAACGTCAACAAACCTGAGTGAACATGAAGAGCAGCAACATTCCCAGCTTACCAAAACACTCTGTTAGTGGAAACCTAGATCTGCACCTTTTATCTAGCAGAAAAGCTAATTCCAAAAGCTTGACTAAACAGGAGGGTTTTAAGCCTGGACTTAAAGATTAAGGCTGTCTGGTAGGTTATTCCAAAGCTGGGGGGCCTTGTATGAAAAGGCTCTGCCCCCTGATGTAACTTTGTTAATTCTAGGCACTAATAGAGAGCCCGCACTTTGAGACCTAAGGCCACGTGATGGCTCATAGTACGAGAAGTTCAGTGCGGTAAATAGAAGCGAGGCCGTTTAGAGCTTTATACGTCAGGAGAAGAATTTTATACTCAGTGTGGGATTTAACTGGTAACCAGTGTAAGTTAGATAAGATTGGGCCTATGTGGTCAAACTGTTTAGTTCTTTCAAGGACTCTGGCTACAGCGTTTTGGACTAACTGAAGTTAGCTGGAACAACCAGAAAGCAGAGCATTACAATAATCCAGCCTTGAAGTGATAAAGGCGTGAACTAGCTTTTCTGCATCCTGTAGCGACAGTGCATTTCTTAGTATCGCAATTTTGCGTAGATGTAGAAAAGCTATTCTAGTGATAATAGTAATATGCTCATCGAAGGCCAGATCAGGATCAATTGTGAGACCAAGACTTTTTACAGATGTCCCTTTTGTGACTTAGAAGCTATTAACATTTTAAGAGTTTCTAGCAGTTTTGGCACCAAGAAGAAGAACTTCTCTTTTGTTGACACAGTCCTCTATTTTATTAAGTTGATCTGGATCATCTGGTCTAGCTGAAATATACGGTTGTGCTTCATCAGCATAGCAGTGGAAATTGATGGTATGTCTTCTGATTATGACACAGAGTGGTAGCATATATGTATATATAAGGTAAATAATATAGGTCCTAAGACAGAGCCCTGTGGAACACCAGACTTAACTTTTTGAGTGGATGTTTCACTGTTTATGTTTACAAATTGATAGTGGTCATTCAAGTAAGATCTGAACCATGAAAGAGCTTTTCCTGTTACTCCTACAAGGTTTTCCAGCCTATCTAGTAGGATGGAGTGGTATATTGTGTCACATGCTGCACTAAGATCCAGTAGGACCAGTAAGGATGAGTTACCTCTGTCAGAGAATACAAAAAGGGCTGTCTTGGTGCTATGATGAGGCCTAAATCCAGACAGAAAGTTTTCATGTATGTTGTTCCGGTGCAGAGAGGAACATAACTGCTGTGCTACAGCTTTCTCTGAAGTCTTTTGATATAATTGGAGGATTTGAAATTGGTCTGATTTACAGGGTGTGGTGCTGATTTCTGCTCAGTGAAGGCACACCCCTGAGGAATTGACTGAAGACTTGTTTGTACATCTCATGGTCATATGTCACATTTAATAAAAATATGCTAATGTTTTTCATATGTTTACATAATGTACTGATGATTGTTAGACTTTATGTAAACAAAAAGTTTATTTGTGGTTTTCAGTGTAAAACAGATAAACATTATTTCAGCACAAAAATGTAGCACGTTTCTAATTACTCATTTTTTACATGTTTTGACATATCAATAATAATGGTCACTATAATGGTGATGTAAATATTTCCTATCGGTTCGTCTCCTTAAAGACATTGCCTTGGTGTTTACCTCCCTCCGAGTCTAATGAGAATTCCCCTTTTGTCTCTCTGCTTTCAGTTTTGTGAGCGGACCATCAGACACTAACCGAAAAAGCAGCACACTCTTATGAGACATACGGAGGGACAAACACACCTCATCCAATGGAGAAAGAGACAGCGTAATAGCGAGAGTGAAAGAGAGACACCTGGCTTGGCAATGGCTGCTTCTGCTTCACCAGATGTTTAATGGACACTCAAACAGGTAAGAGTGATGTGAGAGAGTAGCTGTGCAGGTCTCTTCCACTGCAGAGAGAGGTGTTCTGTCGAGAGAAAGAGAGTTACAGGGACGTGAAAGAAGCTTTTCAGCAAAATAAAGCTGAACAGGGAGAAGGGGTGGTTATCTGATAAGGGGAAAAAGATGAGCAAAGCTGAGATTAAAGAGCTATTAGGTTGAAAAACTGAAGGACAGGAAAGACGAGTGGAATGAGGGAGAAGCAAGAGGTTTGAGCTGCTTGATGAAACTGGTGTGGCCAGTATTTTGAGCTATCCGATTCTAAATGTAGCAAGCTAGAATGGACCGAATGGCTCCAATCTGTTTTGCTATTGGAAAAGACAAAGTGATATCTCAGTGAATGTTACTGATTTTAAATGGTGTCATTTATCGTGTATGTGCGTGAACAATTCACACTGTGAAGAATGATTTGGCTGTGCTTTTTGGCCATGTAAGAAAACTGACATCAGTAAGGTAGGAACTTCTTTGTTGTTTCCATCCAGCCTATTTTAATTTAGCAACAGTGACATACTCCAACTAGTAAGTGTAGCAAACTGTGCCAGGAACTGAGTCTTTTAAACAATCAAAATAATGAAGCTCAGTTGATCAGGTTAATTTTGTGTGACTAAGTTTTGGTCCTATTTGGATTAAATTGACTCTAATTTTAATTCAGTTTAAAAGCAGTGCAGCCATAGCTGTATGACATATTGCTAGTTGACTAAGCTACATTGCATTCAATAATGCAGTATCGTTCACTTGAAGCTGAGGATAAAAACAGTAGCCAATTCTTGACTCTCAGTCCGAGCAACAGTGGGTTGTTAAACAATTAGAGTGTATATATCATGTGTACAGTTAATGGCTCCAACTCTAGACTCATTGATACCCATTACTGTGGGGGCTCATGCAGAACTGTAGCTTTACCTTTCTGTTGATTTTGTTAGTTTGTTTCTCGTTGATCTATTTCAGGGTTTCCCATGTGCACTGTCCAGTGTAGTCTGCTGAAGGTGTCCCTTTAAAAGCCATTAAAAAACTTTAAACAAGAAGATAGAGGTTGTGGAGTCTGTCATTGTAACATACGTGCTGCAGCTGGGCTTCAGCCTTGAACACTGGTGCATCAACAGCACAAAAAATGTTGGTGGTTTTAATAATTTAATGCTTTAAAGCAACATTATGTAAGAACTAGACATTTTTGCTCTTGGGGTGCCCACCGCACACCACTTTATGTAAATATCAATTAAGCTTTGGGACCCCTAGATTGCTGTGCATGTGCATTTTCAGATGAGCTAAGGGATGCAGAATTTGACTCCTTCACTTGCTCATGTGTCATACAGGCACATGGGTGCTACAGATTTCACACATGATTGGATGAGTGGAATCCGTAATGTCCAAATGGCTGCTTATTGGCGTACATGACAAAAAGAAAGTCTTGATTTGGTGGGGGAGTCTGATTCTGCCATGGTACATGGTAGAGAGAGTAATGAAATGTTTTACCATGAGATAAGTGAATCTCTTTGAGTGCTAGCCTGAAATGGGACTGAGGGTAGATGATGTTTGGCTTTTGAAGGTCTCTAGTTCACACCAGCAAAGATGCCTGGCAAAAAGCTATGGCAATTACAGAGACGCCCTTCTCCATATAACAAGTGTACCACCAAAACAATGTTGCAGTTTTTGTTTAAGGGTTGCTCTAGATGTGTGCTGGCATCTGATGCGGAACTTTACATATTTGGACCAAAACATTGTATTCTATTGTCTCATTAAGATAAAAGTCAGTTTTGCTGATGTTCACTAAAGCTCGTCTGAATAAGCAACTAACAAAAGAGCATGTGTATGGGCAGAGCAAGTATAGAACAACGGATGCATGGTGCAGCATGGAACACCTTGACCTAGGTTTGCCTTTTAAAGCTGGTTACAGCACTCAAAGGTGTACACATGTGACTGATCTGATGTGGCATCATTTACAGAGAGAAAGAGAGAGATGGATGACCCATGTGGAGACGGACTGATAAAATTGGAGATGAGGGTCAGAACTGGCTAATTATCCTGTCGGTAGAAATGTGGTCATGTCTTTGATCAACACCAAGAAGTGAGCACAGCCGTCTCTCTCTCACACTCAGCCGCACACTCACGCTCTCACCGAGGGCTTCTCGCCGCTGCTTTGTAGTTTGCCTTAAAGAGAGTAATTCAGTTTCAGTCCTCTGTATGTCTTGTACATATTGAAGTATTGACAATAAAACGACTTGACTTGACTAAAGGGCCAGCTGCAATTTTTAGCTTTCACATGTATCAGTAGAACGTCAGAGAACGTTTGCACGAGCTCTCCTTAAAAAATGTCATTAAGATGCATTGTGAGCAAGGTTCACTTGTGGATGATGTTTCAATGAAGGGGTGATGGTAATGCAGGGTTAGAGAGCTCAACTGTTGATTAGGAGGTAATGGGTTCAGTACCAGTGAATGGTTGCTAATGCTGTGCACTTGAACAGTTCCAGGGACTGTGTCTGCAGTTTAGAAATAATTTGAGAATGTGTTCAACTTTATTTGTAGCTTCTGTTGTACTTTTTTAAGAGGTGTAGCTTCAGGAATATACAGTACGACACTGTGGAAAGTCTCACACAGTGTTTACATGTAGTAGGTGATGGTTGACAAACTGGTTGCTTCATAGTTTTCAGTGAAGCTGTTAAGGAAAGTTACACCACTGATGGCGACAGAGCAGTGTAGGTGAAATACATCAGATATAAACCAGGCATGCACCGTGTTATGCTACTAAATACTAGCAATGTTTATGTAACACAGACATGTGAACGTGCCATTAGGCAGCCAGAAAAAAACTGTTTACCACGATCAAGTTGTCACTATGCGTTAGAATGAGTACACATAAACGTTTATTACAGTAAAAGTTAAAAAGGTTTTTTTGTTTTCATGCTTGTTAGAAGGTAATGCTGGGACTTCATGCCACCATTGGTTGTGTACAATTATGATGCAAAGAATGATGCTTCAGTTTTCAGTGCATATATAAAAATGCAGCATAAATCCAACAAAGCAAGTAGCAGGCATTCTTGCTGAGGTGCAGTGTCTCCAGCGCAGCCATCAGGTTTGTTCTGTTCCATCTACTAGGTGTTGGATGGTAACTGTAAATACTGGGCTTTTATACATACACATACTCATGTTATACAGTGAATAGCCCACTCGTGTTTTAGCTTCTACAACTTTAGGAAGTTGTGGCAGTGACCGTATATTACTTGGTACACACTGACATACTGTAGTAATAGTCTAATGCCAGAAATGATGAGAATGCCAGGGTTAAGATAAGGAAATCTACAACTTATAGAAAACTTACAACAGTCTTACTGATCACATTGTCCAGACTGTAGCCAAAACATGCTCTTAGAGACCTTGAAAGAAGTAATAGCTGAGATAGTTTCAGTGTTGCTGTACTTTGGTTTCAGACGTTGAATGATGTGGTGAGAGGAGGTTGTTAGCTGTGACGTAGAGAAACTGTGGTGACTTTCACTGAGACTGTATTTCAGAGAAAAGGACGCATGTGTGTTACTGGCCCTAGTGAGTTTGGTTTTCATTGTAACTTTCAGTGTAATATTTGTTAATCGTTATTGCAGAATTGCCGGCAGCTGTAATATACAAATCAGTTTCCTTATTGTGTGCTACAAGGTTCCTGAACTCACTTTCCAGATCAGTGTTCACTGGCGGTTTTAGTGTTTCCAAGAAATGGAATTGGTTTTGTTTCATGTTATAGAGCGCCATCTTTAACCTAAGCCTAAAAATGCTTTAGGAGAAGGAAATGATTATTCTAGGGAGATTTCTATTTGTCCAGGAGTTAGGAAATGTTCACACAGTGTAAAGAGCTGCTGGTGTCTTCCCATGATGTTTTTTAATGAAGTGAGTTTTTGATCTGACATTTGATTGACTATGCAGTATGGTATTTTCTCCGTGTCATGCTGGGCTGACCCTTGTGGTTAGTGGTTGGTTGGCGAGTTAATTAGAGTGTGCCTGTCCTTAATGACCTCACCAGCTTGTGACTCAGTTGGGTTTATTTTCATTGATTCTAGATTTATCCATTTGTGAGGTGTTTCACTTCAAAGCTGCGACTTCTAGCTCAGAGTTTACTCAGAGTCCAGCTCTAAGTGACTCAGAACTAGAGGCGGAGCGGCGGTGAAAAGGAACTTTTTGCATGTTGCCTTTAACCGAGGTGTGTTTGTTTATCACTTGCTGTAAGTGACTTTTTGAATGAAAACTGTGCAGCTTCAAATGTCACTCTTCACTGTTCCTTTATTCCTCTTTCACATTCTTCCAGACTTCCTCCTTCAGTCTGTCCGTTCCCTTAACCTCTTACCTTGGACATTGGGGAGAGAGTGAATGTTAGACTGTGTGCGTGCCTGTCTGTGTGCGTGCACCTGTCTGTGTGCCTGTCTTTCTGTCTGTGCGTGTCTTTCTGTCTGTCTGTCTGTCTGTGTGTGCCTGTCTTTCTGTCTGTCTGTCTGTCTGTGTATGCCTGTCTTTCTTTCTTTCTGTCGGTCTGTGTGTGCCTGTCTTTCTTTCTTTCTGTCTGTCTGTCTGTCTGTGTGTGCCTGTCTTTCTTTCTTTCTGTCGGTCTGTGTGTGCCTGTCTTTCTTTCTTTCTGTCTGTCTGTCTGTCTGTGTGTGCCTGTCTTTCTTTCTTTCTGTCGGTCTGTGTGTGCCTGTCTTTCTTTCTTTCTGTCTGTCTGTGTGTCTCTGTGTGTGTCTCTGTGTGTGCGCCTCTCTCTGTCTGTGTGCGTCTCTGTGTGCCTGTCTCTGTGTGTGTCTCTGTGTGTGCGCCTGTCTCTGTGTGTGCGCCTGTCTCTGTGTGCGCGCCTGTCTCTCTGTGTGCGCGCCTGTCTCTCTGTGTGCGCGCCTGTCTCTGTGTGTGCGCGCCTGTCTCTGTGTGTGCGCGCCTGTCTCTGTGTGCCTGTCTCTGTGTGCCTGTCTCTGTGTGCCTGTCTCTGTGTGCCTGTCTCTGTGTGCCTGTCTCTGTGTCTCTGTGTGTGCGCCTGTCTCTGTGTGTGCGCCTGTCTCTGTGTGTGCGCCTGTCTCTGTGTGTGCGCCTGTCTCTGTGTGTGCGCCTGTCTCTGTGTGTGCGCCTGTCTCTGTGTGTGCGCCTGTCTCTGTGTGCCTGTCTCTGTGTGCCTGTCTCTGTGTGCCTGTCTCTGTGTGCCTGTCTCTGTGTGTGCGCCTGTCTCTGTGTGTGCGCCTGTCTCTGTGTGTGCGCCTGTCTCTGTGCGTGTCTCTGTGCGTGTCTCTATGCGTGTCTCTGTGCGTGTCTCTGTGCGTGTCTCTGTGCGTGTCTCTGTGTGTGTGCCTGTCTCTGTGTGTGTGCCTGTCTCTGTGTGTGTGTCTCTGTGTGTGTCTGTCTCTGTGTGTGTCTGTCTCTGTGTGTGTCTGTCTCTGTGTGTGTGCCTGTCTCTGTGTGTGTGCCTGTCTCTGTGTGTGTGCCTGTCTCTGTGTGTGTGTCTGTCTCTGTGTGTCTCTGTGTGTGCCTGTCTCTGTGTGTGTCTCTGTGTGTGCCTGTCTCTGTGTGTGTGTGTCTCTGTGTGTGCCTGTCTCTGTGCCTGTCTCTGTGTGTGTCTCTGTGTGTGTCTGTCTCTGTGTGTGTGTGTCTCTGTGTTATCTGTTTGGCATTTAGAGTGATTTGGTGGTGAGAGGAGAGATAGCGGTGAGCGTCTGCTGTAAAGAGCAGTGCTAGTGTAGTGCTCAGGAACACTTAACCTCTATGCCCCACCATGGCAGAGCGAGGATTTAACACCTTGTACATGTTTAGTTAAGCATTTAACCACGTCAGCTGACAGAAATGATTCCTTATGTGTAAGTTCAGATGGATGAGGTTGTAGGCAGACAACACCTGGTTTTTCCTTCTCGGTGTGTTTTTTAACTTGCTCTTCATTCCTCCTCGACGTTGCAGATTTCACGAGCCGGATGTTTTTTCCTCTTATTATATTCACTACATCAAGGTAGGACAAAGAAGGGAGCAGAAAGAAAGGAGGACATAATGAAAAGCGTATAGTGTTGCTCTGAGTGCTGTCTGCCTAGGACCTGTAGACAGGCTCTTACTTCTCTGTGCTGCTTAAATCTACACTCTGTGTGTTTTGGGCTTTTGAAGATTTTGATGCTGGAGAAGCTGCACTGTTTAAAACCTGTGGATGGCAGATTTGGGTGCTGCTGCCTTAAACAGTCCAGTTTCCGCTGTCCAAATAAAAACATACGTCTCCATTTTTGTTGGTTTGCATGCATCATTTGTTCACTGCAGCTGTCGTTTACATTGTGTAAAAGTATCGTGATGAATAGACCAACAGAAATGACCCCAAATCACTTGCAGATAAGTCTGGTTTCCTTGACTTACATTAAAATTAAATTTACCCTCTTTTATAAAGTTGCTATTTTGGAGATATTTGGTTTTCTGTGGGCTGCGGTGATATAGTGTCTAGAAAAATCTTGATACACTTGAGTATGGCAGTGTTATGTTTCGTGATCCAAAATCACAGTACAGATTTGAACTAAGCACATCAGATGTAAAGCTTGGTGCAGACAGTGGTTCATTTTATGCTGCGTTCAACTGCCTGGCTGCTAGATAGCGGTGCCATTAGACTCCTCCACTCCAGTGTAAATGAGCAGCGTAAGGGTGACAATGGTGCTAGCAAACCTAGCTGAGCAGTAATTACCTGAAGGTTTCCTAAAATAATATAAAGAGTATCTCCTTATATACTCCTTACAGTATATTAAATCATGATGGGTGTTATCAGGTTCTTGCCAATACACAGCTCTGATATACTTGCTTTCTTGACCAGCAGGGGCTGCAGTGAGGGTGAGTTGCCCTGGCCTCTTTCACTGCTTTCTGACCATTGTCCATTCATACATGTTGCTTTAGCCACAGAGTTGCTAGTCACAGTTCTGATGGCAAGCAGCTGTTCCCTGTTAAGCTGCACTAAAACTGTGATCAGCTTGCAAACACACATCCAGAGCCATGCCGGAACATGGCCGGTGATTAATTCTGAAAACACAAATTAAGTAAACATTGTGATTACAGGCTAGCAAACGTGGCAAATGTGTTCACTATTAATATTCATGGCTGCGTTCTAGTGCTGCATTGTGGAGCACGGTGTTACACCATCAGTGGTGAATTTTATTTGCGTAGCATTTCCGAGCCAGGCTGTTTCCTAAAGGCAGGCTAGGCTATAAAAACAAAAACTGCACTTGATGCTAAACTCTCCACACAGTATGCCTGCCTGACACTGCATAATCTACACCACATCTCCATCTGCACACACACACACACTCTCTCTCTCTCTCTCTCTCTCTCTCTCTCTCTCTCTGTCTCTCTCTCTGTCTCTCTCTCTGTTCTCTCTCTCTCTCTCTCTCTCTCTCTCTCTCTCATATATATTCACACCCCTTTTGTTCTTGCTTGACATTTGGCACCCTTTAAAGTTGAGTTGTGTCCCCTGCTGCAGACAGTGTCAGTCCTCACTGCATAATGCATTGATACAGGATATTATAGGATCTGTGGTTGGATGATGTGTACGTATATTGTTTGGTTGAGGGGAAGGGGCTGTCTATAGGACATTATTCTAGTTGTTGACATGCCTTCGTTTCTTTGTGTAGTTGGTCGGAGGGCTATTTTGCATAATGATGAGATATCTACAGTACAGCAAGTACTGAACAGGGGATTTGATTCAATACTGGGCTCACAATTTGTTGTTCAAATGAAAAGAAGCAATGTGGCACGGCTGAGTGCTGGATCGAGTTGGTGCTTCAAACGTCTGTTTTCAACAATACAGAATATTGGTTGTTGTAGCTGCACAGTATCACTGTGTCCATTGTACAGAAGCTGTATTACAGAGGCTGAATTGTTTACAGTGTTGATGGGAAGCAGACGTCTCTTAAATGGACGTGTCTGTCTGTGTGTCCGTCCGTCTGTGTGTCCGTCCGTCTGTGTGTCCGTCCGTCTGTGTGTCCGTCCGTCTGTGTGTCCGTCCGTCTGTGTGTCCGTCCGTCCGTCCGTCCGTGTGTCCGTCCGTCCGTGTGTCCGTTCATCTGTGTGTCCGTCCATCTGTTTGTCCGTCCGTCCGTGTGTCTGTCTGTCTGTCCGCGTGTCTGTCTGTGTGCGCATGTGTGTCTGTCCGTCCGTCCGTGTGTCCCTCCGTCCGTGTGTCTGTCTGTGTGCGCGTGTGTCTGTCTGTGTGCGCGCGTGTCTGTCTATGTGCGCGTGTGTGTCTGTCTGTGTGCGCGTGTGTGTCTGTCTGTGTGCGCGTGTGTGTCTGTGTGCGCGCGCGTGTCTGTCTGTGTGCGCGCGTGTCTGTCTGTGTGCGCGCGTGTCTGTCTGTGCGCGCGTGTCGGTGTGTCGGTCCGTGTGTCGGTGTGTCTGTCTGTGTGTCGGTGTGTCTGTCTGTGTGTCGGTGTGTCTGTCTGTGTGTCCGTGTGTCTGTCTGTGTGTCCGTGTGTCTGTCTGTGTGTCCGTGTGTCTGTCTGTGCGTCCGTGTGTCTGTCTGTGCGTCCGTGTGTCGGTCTGTGCGTCCGTGTGTCGGTCTGTGCGTCCGTGTGTCGGTCTGTGCGTCCGTGTGTCTGTCTGTGCGTCCGTGTGTCTGTCTGTGCGTCCGTGTGTCTGTCTGTGCGTCCGTGTGTCTGTCTGTCTGTCTGTCTGTCTGTCTGTGTGTCTGTCTGTCTGTGTGTCTGTCTGTGCGTCCGTGTGTCTGTCTGTGCGTCCGTGTGTCTGTCTGTGCGTCCGTGTGTCTGTCTGTGCGTCCGTGTGTCTGTCTGTGCGTCCGTGTGTCAGTCTGTGCGTCCGTGTGTCTGTCTGTGCGTCCGTGTGTCTGTCTGTGCGTCCGTGTGTCTGTCTGAGTGTCCGTGTGTCTGTCTGTGCGTCCGTGTGTCTGTCTGAGTGTCCGTGTGTCCGTCTGTGCGTCTGTGTGTCCGTGTGTCGGTCTGAGTGTCCGTGTGTCGGTCTGAGTGTCCGTGTGTCGGTCTGAGTGTCCGTGTGTCGGTCTGAGTGTCGGTGTGTCGGTCTGAGTGTCCGTGTGTCTGTCTGAGTGTCCGTGTGTCGGTCTGTGCGTCTGTGTGTCCGTGTGTCGGTCTGAGTGTCCGTGTGTCTGTCTGAGTGTCCGTGTGTCTGTCTGTGTGTCCGTGTGTCGGTCTGTGTGTCCGTGTGTCGGTCTGTCTTTGTGCGCGTGTCTGTGTAGAGTCTAAATCAGGTAACTGGGAGGAAGAAGGATGTTTGAGCTCAGTGGAATGTTGTGGGTGTCTTGAAGGGCACAGACACAACTGAATTTATTAACCACGCTTCTTTTCTAATATTCGCCAGAAAGAGTTTAGCACATCTGCTTATTCGTGCCTTTCTTTTTCCCCATCGTTTGTTATAGGGTCTAGTGTTTATCATGATCTCAGTCATTCCCCTCCCTTATTGACTAATTGCATAAAACTGTATTCGGTCTGATGCTCATTCATTTATTAATATAGTGTTATATAGTAATATAGTAAGGTGGTTAACTGGGCTCATCAAATAATCAGATATTAGCATTTATAGTCACGTGACATTCTGACGATTAACCAGCTGCATTTAATGAGCTGTGTATTTACTTCATGACTTATTTTGCATGTGAATGTTACTTAATCTCCAGATCTCCAGTGTCTCCATATTAGTAAACGTGTTGTAATGAATGTTCATGTGCATCAGTTTTGCAGGGTACTGAGGAGCAGAGTGGTTGCCAGACAAAACAGAAGGGAGCAAAAGTCCCTTTATGTGTGTGCATTTTAGGCCTTTTGTGTCTTTTGCCAGCAAGTCTGCTAGATTTTGTTGCTCAACATGGCCAAGAATCACCTGACATAATCAACCGTGCCGATCACAAGCTGTTTTATGTTTGACATGCTGTCAGTGCCGTCCAAAACAACAGTCCTGCAGGAAGCAATGTGGTATGTCCACCAGCAAGGGTGGGAGGATATCTTGTTTACTTGCTAACTAACTGCTTTAAAGAAAACTCATGAGTTATTATTATTATTATTTATTATAGCCATCATAACGTGTTTTAAAAAGCTCATTGTCACATTATACGGAACGGTTAAAATTAGTGGGGCTTGCTTTTGTTGACTGCCTAGAGTTTATTTTTGCAATCAAAAATTTCCCATGATTTTTTTTTTATCAGGGAGCTGCATGGATTCAGATGACTTTACAGTTTTCAAAATAATATATTTTTAATGGTTAGTCATGGCAGCCCATTTTATGTTATGTAATTGTTCAAATTATAATTACTAGTGATGGGCCGATCCAGTGTTTTTCAGTTCCGATCCGATACCGATATATAACTGCCAATACCGGTACGATACCGATACTATTACCGATATAAGGGCTCTTTAGTTTATTATCGTTGGTACTATGTTTAAGGTTACATAATGAGGCTAAAATAGACACAGCACTTAGAAGAGTACACACATGCATTTAATATTATATATGCATTCCAAGGCATGTAGAAACACAATAGTTTTCTTTCATATGAAATATTCAAAACACAAAACAGAAATAAACATCTTATGTATCAAAAACCTTTCCTTTCCAAAAAATAAAGGTAAATACTTTCCCAGTTTAAAGTGCTTTCAGTCAGTTAATGTAACAGGCAACAAAGAGGAAAGAGCACCAGCTGTAATGTTTTCTTTCAAGTTAAATATTTAAGGTGCAAAGCTAAAATAAACATCTTTATTATCAAAACAAATTGTAATATGTTAACCAAAAAAGAATTTTCTGCATCATCTAAACAGTTCAAGTATTAAGAAAATTGTATCAGCAGCAGCAGCACTGCACTCTGCAGTGCATATGTTTCCGAGTTTACCCAGTGTACAGTCAGACTTATGAGAGACACTGGACTCACATCTGAGGTCCAAATATCTGTCGTAAAGCTCATTACTTCAACATCTTCTAATTGTGCTGCTAACTGTTTCGATGCTAGTTTGTACATCTCGGGTATTGCCGTTTCAGAAATACTTTCTGGACGGCAGATTATACCTGGGCTCTAAGTGCTCCATCAGGCTGCGAAATCCGACATTTTCCACTACAGAGAGTGGTTGGTCGTCGAGTATGATAAAGTTGAGCAACTTTTCTGTGATACCTTTAGCCTTTGGGCTCTCTGCTGGGAGTTTAGCACGTTTCTGAAAGTGCCTCAGTGAGAGTCTGCTTGCGTTGTGGCGTCCTTCTGTCTGCTTGCTAGCACAAACTCCTCGTCATTCTGCGATGTGAAAACCTCTGCAGGTGTTTGAGTAAATTTGTTGTGTTATAAGATGCTGGAGTAGTTTCCACCCCCTTGGGACATCCACCTTACAAATACTACATGTATCCCTCCTTTTTGCTGTTCGGCTACGTTTCCAAAGAGAAAAATCTCCCACACAACGGACATTTTTTCAGCCAGCTGCAGACTGAAGCTGCTGGGGGTTCAAGGTAACACTGTGGAACTGGAATCCGGATCACTGGTGCGTTTTAGTGTTAACCACATTAACGAACGACGCGTTTATTGGCCAGCTCAAGCTGTGGACTGGAAAATGGATCGCTAAGTGGATCGGCCGCATTCGCCCGATATCCGATACGTTAAATTACGTTAATATCGGCCCCGATACCGATATTGTATCGGAACGGTCCCATCTCTAATAATTACACAGGTGTATCATTATGCATTATTATTTCTACATTATTATGACCAACAGCTAACATCCAGAGTAACTGCCGTGTGCAGCTCAGACAGCAGCAGAGACTCAGGAAGGTCCTGGTAGGTTGTCACTGGTGCCTGAAGCCATGCTGACTGCTGTGCATCCCACAGCAGCTGATGGGTGTGTATCCATAGAGTGAACATGATGATCAAGGTGGTACCACAGATGCTCAGTTGGGTGCTCAAGTTTAGGAATTCAGTTGGCCAGAGTATTACTAGTCTTGGTCATCCTCTTTCAACCGATATTGGACATTTCTAGCCACATGACGTGTTGTATAGTCTTGCTAGAAGATCCCATCTGCCCCACGGGAAACGATCAGCATGCAGGGGGTACATGATCTGCAAGGATGGATTCATACCTAAATTGATTGAGAGTGCCTTCCACATGTATGAATGGGCCAAGAGGATGCCTCGAAAACATGACTTCCTTCACGTGCTGCGGACTGCCGGTCATAACATGTGATACATAGCATAATGTGATACAGCATCATAATAATAGTTACATAGTTCTGTAGCAAATTACGTTTAGATTTTATTTCTATCTGCCATTTTGCCAGTTTTGTTCCAGTGTTGAAACATGGCAAGAGCTTGTTTCTTGTAAGGCAGCTACAAAAAAGTGTATCAGAAAATTCTGTCTTTTTCATGTGGATCGTGGTTCATTTAACATGTAGTTTAAGCCAGGGAGTCGTTAGTCGCAGCTCCCCGTTAAGCTGCACTAAAACTGTGAGGAAGTTCTGAGCACACATCCAGAGCCGTACTGGAACAGCGCCTGAAAAATACAAACTACGTAAGCATTGGGGTTACAGAGTGGAAAGAGTGGCGCATGTGTTCGGTTTTAATATTAATGCCTGGGTTCTGGTGCTGCCAACACTGCACCAACCGAATGTTTTTCTGGATGCTACAAAACAGTGCATGATTAGTCGACGTTGAAATGAAATGGCGAATTAGAAAGAAAATAAAAGGATGTAGGATAGAGGGGCATGTGTGGTCTGGTGGTCCACTGGACTTGATCGCCCGGCTTACCCACACTGCTGTGACAGAATGACAGTTTAAAAGAATAGTTGATTTAATTGGCTCCTCTGTGTGTGTGGAAAAGTGTGTTTGTATGTGTGTTTAGGGAGAGAGGGAACAGTGGCAGATGAGGTCACAAGACAACTGACCTTATTATTATTATCATTATTATTATTATTATTATTAGTATACACTGAATTTAACTAAGTAAATGGGAGGTTCCCATTGAATAATTACTGCATGGGTAATTGTTGCAGCTGGCTAGATGTCATTTAATCCTAATTGATACAGAGAGTACCTTCTTGTTTGTTAAACAACCTTGTGGAAAGATACGTCCTGTCTTTGTGGAAAAGATAATTTGGTAATCTGTTTCAGAAGGTTCAATTTTTTGGCATCAAGCAGAGAAAACATCTAAGGAGAAGCTGAAACAACTTAAATGGTGTTAAGAACTGTTCAACGCTTTATTAAAAAGTGGAAGGACAGTAAGGAAACTTTATTTTCCAGGAGGGAATGTGGTTGAAAAACAATCTTAAATGATGGTGTTCGGCAAAATCATTGGTGAAATCAAATGGTAGAGGAACACCAGTAGAACTCAGGAGGGCATTTCCACAGTGCGAAGAGAACTCAAGGGATAGGGACTAAACAGCTGTGTAGCCTTAAGAAAACCACTTGTCAGTGAGGCTAACCACCAACAACGCCTTCAATATGCTAAGGAGCATAAAGATTGGACTCTGGTGCAATTGAAGGTCATGTGGTCTTACCCTGATGCGTCTAAAACCTCTGGCTGTTTAAAATAAATAAATAAATAAATAAACTTCAGTTTCCCGGACAGGTATTAAACCAATGCTTGGCTGGATTCTGCTTGCAGTGAAGAGAATCCGCCTTCTGAACGCTGTTTGGTGCAGAACTAGGGAACCACCATTGGTGCAGAACTAGGAACCATCCCAATATGTCTAAAAGTGTCCAGGCCCTGCTCATCCAGCATTTCCTACTAATGCGAGGGTATTAATAGGGATTTGGTTCTTCGCTGCTGCAGCAACAGCCTGTGCTCCTCTGGGAAGACTTACTACTGCATGTTGAAACCTTGCTGTTGGGATTTGATTCCACTCAGCCACAAGTAAGGTCATCAGTGAGGTCAGCTATGTTGGTCGATTAGGTCTGGCTCACAAACGGCACTCTAACTCATCCCATAGGTATTCTGCGGTGTTTGATTCCACTGCTCCGCAGTCCAATTCCTGTGGGCTTTCCAGTCCTCCAGCTAGAGCTTGGCATTGTGCATGGTAAGCTCAGGCTTGCAGCTCCTTCAGAGCTTGTGTTCTTCATGGAGGTTTGCTTGCATGGCTGTGTTGTGCATTGTAACACCAGTCAGTTTTAGGCAGTGAATCCACTGCGGAGAAACATTTTTGGACATTTTGGAATTGGGGCAGGGATCCAAAACTCAAATTACTTGGGATGGCCTTCTTCATGGAGTTGTGGCAAAAATGTGGGGAAGGTTTTCATTGTGAATTGTGAGTTATCTACATAACGAACTCGTTTAAGCGCATCTCATTATTAGTGCTTATTAGCAATTCTTCTTTCACCACAAACCGCTACTGTTACTACCCATGATGATGATGATGATGACTTTATTTATTTATTTATTTATTCATTTATTTACATTTAATATAATGTTTGGAACGTTTAGTAAGCGTAAATCTCAGTGGATTTGTTTATAGTTATGTTTATTTGTTCATTCTCACATGCTGTATTTACTGCTATCCATAAGTGAAAGAGTGCGGCACATTTAACTAGCTACTTGTCCAAATCTGTTTGTAGCCAAAATACAGCCATTCCCTCTCAGTTTTTTTTCTTATGGTCTAAAGCTTATTTTGGGTAACCAGTCACAGTGTCTGGTGGGTGAAGCACATTTAGCAGTCAAACGAGCCTGAATGACCAAAAACAAACGAGAGAAGGAATTTTGCTATGCTGTAATTAACTGTTGCTATGCTGTAATTTAACTGATGCTGTCCTGTTAAGTTTTACTCGGCTCTTGGGTGATGTTGGGCTGGTTTGAGTAAATTTTGGACAGACTTTTGGAAAGCGTTTTGATGTAGTTCGGTTTAAGTTGAACTGATTCTTGGGCTGTATTTGAATGTGGACTAAGATGTTGGGTCGGATTAAAGCCCTACGGTGTGTTGAAGGCCTGAGTTAGAATGGCTGCCATGCTATGTCAATAGCTTTTAGCATTTCGCCCATCATTTGATTTGTTCATAGGTCATGCCTTTTTATTCACAGTGGCAAAGGGCACATGGATTGCTTTTTGCCAAAGACGTGCTGAATTATTGGTATGTAGTAGTGAATCAGTATAATTGAGACTGTTTAGAAATCCGACAGACGGGTTACCGTATCAGTACGATGTGTTTTGCCAGCATGTCTTGTGTTATGCAGTCTAAAAACTGTTCCCTCCTTTTAAGAAGAATTTGAAAATTACCTTGTATCTTGTGCAAGTCATGCTAGGTGGTGATTCTGACTTCTTTGCCAGTAAATTGGCCCAGCATGGAAGAAAGGATGCTGGAAACTCGAAAGCTTGGTTGGGTGAAAAGCATGGATGCGTTTGAATCAGTTGAATGCGTAACTGTCCCTGTGTTTGTGTGTGGAGAGAGGGATCAGTAGAGATTAGACACAACTGAGGAGAACAGAAAAAAAAACGCTGTTGATGTGCTTTGTTTTGCTGCCTTTTATGAGCAAGCGCTCCTGCTAATTGTGCCGCTCTGTGGTAATAAAAACATCTTTGAAATCCACTGGAGATGGATAATTGATGCTGGAAATGTGTTAACCTAGCAAAGTCAAGCTGAAGGACGTTACAGGAAACCCCAGAAAAAAGTCGTTTCAATCCTGTTTTCGTTTTTTCCTCGTGCCTTTTTCGCCTCAGTAGTGACTATCTTTGGTTTGAATTGAAATAGCACTAATGATCCATTTGGGAGAAGATCTTTTGTTGCTACTGCTGTGCCTGTGTTGTGGCATTTATGCTGAAGCCAGCATTTGAAGTGCAGCAGCAAATTAAGGAAGGACCCGAGGGTGAGCCTTGGGGAACCCCTAACTGGCTGTGTGGAGGGAATGAAGGGACACCACATTCACGAATGTGCTGGTGTGATTGCCTTTCTGTTCTCTTAAACAAACTGAGAAGTAGACCTCGGTGATGTGAGATGTGATGTCTATGAAGTTTTAAATAATAATTTTATTGTGAGATTTCAGGTTTAACATATCTGAAATATGTCTGTAGCACCGAAATAAGGACGTGATGGATATGGGTTATTTGTAGTATTTGTAGTTGTCATAATTAAAGTTTTTTTTTTTTTTCCTTATGAAGAGATTTAAAAATACATTAGCTCTTAATTGTGATTGAATTGCAGAACGTGCTCTTTCTAATGAACTGCATCTTGGCGCGAGCCTGTAATGATTGACTGACTGTTTTTGTGGGAAATGTTGCAATAGTTTCACCCTTTAAACGTCTTTGGATTGTGGAGATAAAGACGGTTGCGTGGAGCAAGGTCACTTTGCAGCGAGCGCAGATGATGAGGCTTGTTAAACGGTAACAGATTCTGCTTTAAGAAGACGTCAGGAGGCATTGTCTGCCTGCGCGGCGCTGTCAATGGAGAAAAGTGGATTAGAGGCATGTAAAGGATCTTTGTAGTAATACTGGCATTATGCTTTTACAGAATGCTTATGAGGGAGGAGTGCGCTGCAGAGAAAGGAGGAGGGAGAGAATTGCGGTGAAATTTGATCACGTCTAATAGACTGGCAGTGTGGTGCATTTGCATTTTAATTATAAATCGCATAATTACAGGCGGCGAGTTAACCGCTTCACCTCTCCCGCCCCCTCTGCTTCCTTCTGCCCCTGTCCCCCTCCCAATCTCTTCCTCCCCGTTTCGCCTTTCCTTTTCTCATTAGAGCTAGAAACTGCTGGTTGCGGTGGGCTGGGTGACAATTTTTGTGTCTGTATTTGGTTTTGCTGGTCAACTAGTGTCACCGTTCCTGTGTAGGAAAGGCTTCCTGGGGATTGTGTGGCCTTTCTGGCGGGACACACAGTTTATCAGGACATGCAGTGAGAATGAAGAGCGTAATCATTCTGTGGGAACCCAGTGCAGAAGAACTTTTTGTTTGTGGATATTGTATGTGTGAAAACTCTATTTTTTTTAAAGATGTGTGATATATGGATTCCCACAGTGCATAGCAGAGGCTTTATTATAGGAGGAGGAGACTGTTTAATATGAATGGAATAGCTTATAACACTGAGCATGGCTGGTGTATTATGGGAAGTTCTGCCTGCTGGATATGGGGTAGAGGAAGGAAAAGCCCTTATTGAGAAATACACATGTGTACCTGTGTTGTGCTGTGTTGTGCGTGCGTCCGGGTGGATTGGGTTGCGTGTGCGTTTATAGGTGTTGTGGTAGTTTCCAGATTGGTGGGGGGTTTAGGGCCGGCAAGAGGATTATTGGGGTTTGTTTGGAGTTGTGGTGGCTGACACCCAAAAACATGCAAATGTTTGGTGATTTTATTGAATTTTCACAAACTGTGTTTTAAAAGTACTCAAAAATGAGCCTTTTGCTGTTGTTATTAAATTTTTTTCCTGTATCATAAAAAAGAGTTCTTAAAAAGAATGGGTGTTTTACTCTTTGAGGATAAAACTGGAACACTTTTTGCTTATAAAAAAACGGAAATGTATACATTTATATGGTAACCACAAACTTTTTTTTCCTTTTGAATTAGTACCAACATAACTTGATGTACATATTATTGTATTTTTTTTTGTAAATTTCATACTATGTAGCTTTTTTTTTTTTAAAATAAATAAAATAAAAAAAATAAATATTAAAAAATTCACAATCATAAAAAATCTTAGAAGATCTGAATTGTAAAAAGTATGAAAAAAAAAATAATTTGTCTTTGTATATTCGACTGCTTTTGTTTGTGATTGGGCATTATAACATTGACTGAATGTAGGCAGTATTAAAAAGTAAGAGAAAAAATATTGTATAGAATGGAAGTTGGTAGGTCATTATCCGTATATTTTTTTACTCATATGATTTTAAAAGGAAGGGGGAACGAAGATGAGCGTTTTCTGAGTAGAAAGATAGAAAAGAGAGGAAAGAGAGGACAAGTATGGATTCTGCAGTTGAAGGTTAAAGCAATCAGGGAAGAAAGTCAGAGGAGAAGGGATGTATATTATTATTTCTTTTTTATTTATTTTTTTAATTTCATATGTATTCTAGGTCTGTCAGCCTGATTCTTGTTTGGGAATTTGGAGGTGGGGGAAGTTCTCTGGAACTCCGACTTGATCCGCTGTAAAGTCCAAATTTCTAACATTAGCTGCTGTCTTCGCAGAATGTATCTCCAAAAAACGGGTGTTAGTTTTTTGCGGTTTGCTTGTATTGATGTGGGTGGTAGCTCAGCGGATAACACCACTACCCGCCATGGAGCCACCACCCTATGTGGGAGACTGGAGTTTGAATCCCGGTCTGGGTGACTATGCTGTGCTACACCAATAAGAGTCCTTGGGCAAGACTCCTAACACTACATTGGCCTCCCTGTAATATGATTAACCTTGGAAGTCGCTCTGGATAAGAGCATCAGCTAAATACCATTAATGTAAATGTAAAAAAAAATCAATATCTGCCCAGAACAATATGATGAATATCCGAACTGTCATACATCGTTTGTGTACAGCCCTAATGTATTCATGTAATAATATATTTTTGGATGTTCTTTTGTTTAATTTGTTGAACATTTTTGATACACTCGTTTACTAAAAGTTCTTTGTTTCTGTTTTTAAGGATTTTCCCTTTTTACAATAAAACTGCTTGTTGGTTTCTAGTCATCCTGCACATGCTGAATTCATATACCATAGTGATCCGGCTTGTAGTTATATGAACATTGCTTTGCCTCATTGCTCACCATAACATCAGTTCTTGGTTGCCCCGTGTCTCACTTCTATTTGTCCCTTCCCACCTCTGGTGTACATGTGTTCTCACGCGTCCTTGCATGCCTGTGTACAGGTGACTGCCGGTGTGTATTTTGTGGTTATCTGTGTAGGAAGTCGTGAGGTGCATAATTAATTTCCCATTACAGGAGAAAGTACACAGTCGTGTGAGTGCAGGAGTGGATGGATGGGCGGAGTGTGGATATGGGTGTTTAGACTGTGCAGGTTTTTTTTTTTCCGCTCATGGTGTAAACTGGAGTGTGAGCAGTCTTAATTGATCACACTGGAGCAATATGCAAGGGCAAACTGTTAACACAAACACCAGAGCTCCGGCTCTGTTTACTAATGAGAGGACATGCGGAGAGAAAGCGAGAGAGGGAATGAGAGAGCCTGACACCGAGTAAATAAAAGGGACTGATGAGTGATGGATTTAGGACAAATTCCAGCTTTCGGACTCTTGAGTTGCCCCTGTGGCTGCTTGTGTGTTGTGATGGGCGATGTGGTGTGCTTGAGTGTAAGATTAGGATCTGGGAATAATCGTTGTGGAATGGGATCGAATCAAATCCCGGCAGTAATATGCACCTGGCCTTTAATAATATTTATCCGGATTTGCACAGACTAGTCATCTACTGCTTGTGATGATGCCTTAAGCTTGATGCTTGATGCATGAACAACATGGATGCTTCAGAGAAGACAACAGTTGGGCAGCCTGGTGGTTTTGAAGTCCCTACCTACGATTTCCTGAATACTAGCAATGTGATCCAGGGATTTCTGGAAAGGACACAACTGACCTGTACAGGCTGTAGAGACTGCACCTAACGTGGACACACATTGTGAGATTCTGAGGCCTGTATCTGCTGCTTTCTTTTTCTAGGCTGAACTCAGCTAAAGCAAAAACTTTGAATCATATTGGACCAGTGCAAAATGATACACTGAAGTGCTTAACCAGGAAAGTGCAGATAGCCAATCAGAATGCAGCTGTTTTGGCAACAGTATTGGCAACGTGGACAGGCAATCACACTCAAGATGTCAGACATCTGTGGGTGACATGAACATCGACCTGACTTCATCACATAACTGTCGACTGCAAAATAAATTCATCACATTTAGTCATTTTAGTGGCTGCAGTTTGGTCATTGGTGCTCAAATTAACCTTACATACAGGGGTTGTACAATGAAACTGAAACACCTGTCATTTTAGTGTGGGAGGTCTCATGGCTAAATTGGACCAGCCTGGTGGCCAATCTTCATTAATTGCACATTGCACCAGTAAGAGCAGAGTGTGAAGGTTCAGTTAGCAGGTAAGAGCACAGCTCTGCTCAAAATACTGCAATGCACACAGCATTATGGGTGACATACCAGAGTTCAAAAGAGGACAAACTGTTGGTGCACGTCTTGCTGGCGCATCTGTGACCAAGACAGCAAGTCTTTGTGATGTATCAAGAGCCACGGTATCCAGGGTAATGTCAGCATACCACCAAGAAGGACAAACCTCCACCAGCATCACGTAGTGACCTGGCCACTATCCTGCAAGAAGAATGGCTTAAACTCCCTCTGACCACTGTGCAGGACGCAGTATATGTCATTCCCAAGACGAACTGACGCTGTATTGGCCGCAAAAGGAGGCCCTACACCATACTAATAAATGACTGTGGTCTAAAACCAGGTGTTTCAGTTTCATTGTCCAACCCCTGTATGTATACCTACATTTCTGACTGAGGTAGCTATTAGGATACGAAGCTAGCAGCATCATTTTTTATTTATCAGTGGTCAGTGCTTTTATAACATTGTGTATGTTAACATTTAGAGAGCAGGACAGTTTGATTTCGGTGTACACAGCAGTACAGATTTTCTTTGTGGCACGTCCAGTAGGCAGTATTTTAATTAGATCGCTTCTCCTGTCGTTGTATTATCCAACAGTTTGTCAGTCATTGCGTTTTATGTCTATATGTAACTTCTATGCACATGGACTAGAACTTGAGTCCTATTTGACAGACAATGCAGAATGTGAATGTGAGACTGAAAGTGCATCTCCTTTCTTTCCTCGAGTCATGAAATCCGATCATAAGGTGCCACTTGAGGTACTTTTAAAGCACATGGAGGTGCCAGGAGTAGACAGCTGTACTCTCTGCCTCTGTGTTAGGCCTGTTAAGACCAGGCCAGTATTAAGATTTTTAAAATGCCATATATCATATTTCAGACATTAAAAATTCAAGGGGTTCGGTTATGGAATATCAGGGATTCTATTTCTCACATCTTGGAGTTTTCAGTTTCTGTTCATCAAGAATTTTTGCATATTTTCTATATTGTGTTACTTGTTTTTTCCATGCTCGTTAATTCCCTTCCCGCTTATTAACTACTGGCACCATCACTTGAGATACGCAGTCTCCAGTTCCAGACACACATGCCAGGAACAGGCGATGTCAGTAAGGGCTGTGCACCATGGATGTTGAAGCAGTGAAAACTAGTAAAGCTCACAAATTGCTGGGTTTAAAACACTGTGGCTGGTTTTTGTCTGCTCTGCACAAAAGCGAGCTGTTTCCATGCATCATAGGTCATGGAAATTTAGACTTTCAGTCAGTGAAAGTCAAAGACAAGTCACGGAATTTGGCATTTGCCTTGGAGTGTGGAGCCAGTTAAACATTTTTGTCTCTGTGCATGCTTGCGTATGTTTGGTTATGGTTTAAACCGAAGGAAAAGGAGAGGTAATGAGTTTTCCTCCTTCTCCGTCTGCTTGCGAGCGAGTCACATACGCAGCAGATAGCACAGACTGTGACATCTCTTTCCCCCTTTTCTTTTGTAGAGCTCCGCCCCATGACTGACGACTATCTGGTGACTTGGCTAGTGGGAGGGGCTTTATTTATTTATTTATTTACTTATTTATTTTTAAGAAAAATGGGATGGGACACATTTCCTCTCCTCCACAGGAAGTAGAACCCAGAGGGAGAGTCTTGTGGGTGGCGCTGCATTTGATGTTTCTCTTTCAAGTCGCAACTAAAAGAGACTTTCAGGCCAGAGCCGCTGCGTGTGGGATGCTTTTTCTCCTCCCTTCATTAATTCATTAATTATTTTGGCAGGCTAACGGCTGCTGTAATGAGTTCCTGAAGGGCTAAATCGCCTTGCCTGGCAGCCGACTCCTCCCCCCACACCCCAAACTCAAACTCCGCTCGGCTAACACCAAAGCTCATATCGGCAGGAGCACACAGGGGTTGCTTTTCCTACGTTGACTTTATTATTTAGCTGAAGGAAAACTCTTGAAGTCTGCACTCCAGGTCTCCGGTCCTGCGGCAGGGCTAGTCTTGCATCCGTTCTGAGTAGGAAAGTTATTCAGTCTCTTTAACGTGTAATCAGTCAGTTTACCTCCTGTGGGGAAACTAGCATGGGTGGTGTTGGAGTTCAGTACTGGTCTTGGTATTGTCAAGCCCATTTCTAAACAACCAAAGGCAGAGCCTTTAGAGAAATACCTTCAGCTCATCATGAAGCTTTAGCACATTTTAGGGGCAGCTGGCTAAAGTTCTGTCACAAACGTGTGGAAGTGGAGATTTGTTCCAACAGTGACAATATGCCGAGACCTCGTTGTTGCTGAAAGCCACTTGTTGACGGCAACATTTTAAAAAAATAAAAATAAAAAAAATGTAGAGGGGAAAATGGGAGTTTCTGTGCACGAAGGTTGCTTGTTTTCTTTTATGTAGAATTGAATGAGAGTAAAATTTTTTTTAAAGCTGAGTTTTATGGCTAGGTTATAAATGACCATGTATTTTTATATATATTTTTTTCTTTCTTAGCAGCCCACCAGGGATCCTCCCTGAAGTGCCTATAGCTCACCATTTTGGACAAAACTGTTAAACTATGTCTGTAAGTGAGTTACAGACATAGTGTGGATCTATGAAGCAGATACAGAAACATTTTGTTGCTGTAGAAAAACAAGACTTCAGACTTAAAATTCATGTGACCCCCCAACCACCTTTTTACCTTCATCTTGATTTAATAATGCTTAATAATAATGTTTAATAATAAAGCTGTTTAGAACAAATTATTATCCTGTTGACAGAGACTTGTTCTACTGGTTAGATCGTGTTCATTATGAAAGTGGTTCGTTCACAGGGCGTTAATATTTAGGGTGGGTGGATTCAGGTCGTGGTTGCTGAAAGCCACTTGTTAAGGGCATTTTAAAAATGTGAATGAGACTGTGGTTGGTTTGCACTGAGGTTGCTTGTGGACAGTGTTACCTTTCATACAAAAGTTCACCCAACCTTTACTTTTTGAGGGGGATTTTGGTGCTCTGAAAGTAGATTTGCTGTCTGATGTCATGTATGTTCATTTATTTAGTGGAAACATTATAGACTTGAAGGTCACTGACCTGTTTTTTATAATTCTAGCAGGTCTGGAGGTGCTGACGATACTCGTGATATACGAAAGTGTAGTGTAGCTCTCTTGGATGAATAGATGCTGCATGTATGCTATAACTGACAGGCATACACTCTCTTCTCGTCTTCCCTCTTTTTTTGTGTGATGTGCTAAATATAACAGGCCTGCGTGTGCGCGCGTGCGTGTGTGTGTGTGTGTGTGTGTGTGTGTGTGTGTGCGTGCGTGTGTGCGTGTGTGCGTGTGTGTGTGTGTGCGCGTGTGCGTGTGTGTGTGTGTGTGTGTCTGTGTACGCGTGCGTGCGTGCGTGCATGCATGTTTATCAATATTTATCCTCTACATGTCTTGTGGATTATCACACATTAGTCACTCTCTCTGCGAGCCCCGTCAGCATCTACATCACTGCCCGAGAAAGAGAGGGTAGTGATGAATGAAGCGTCTGAAGATGTCTGATGAAAAAGGCTTTCGATTAGCAGACTTCACTTTCTCTTACGGACCTGACATGCTTTTAACTCGGCCCGTAATCTGTTGTCATCATCTGATAGTGTGTGTGTGTGTGTGTGTGTGTGTGTGTGTGTGTGTGTGTGTGTGTTAGCTTAGATTCTCTGTCACCAGGGCCTATTTACAGAGTCGAGCGATTGTTAGCTGCTTTGTGAACATTATTATGTTGCCACCAAGTGAGTTCCTGTTGATTAGTTGACAGTTGCGATAGACATGATACAAATACCATCGAAAATTAAGTTGAGAAAATAGACAGCGGGAGGCACATGACTACAGACACACACACACACACACACACACACAGAGGCGCGTGCGCAAATTAATTGCCAGGAAGTCTAAGGTAATTTAAATTGCAAATGGGCACCAACTTGTTCCCCAACTTGAGTGATTAATATTTTATTGTCTCACTGAGTGAAAATGCCACCAGTGTTTTTCATCAGATACAAATAGGACAAACGATGAGAGAGAGACAGAGAGGATAGAAAGCCCAAACATCTACTTGATGACACTGGTAACATCAACACACCTGTGGAACAACGTTGGAAGCCTTTGAAACGGGGTGGGCGAAATGGCAGTGTAATATCGCTACACTGGAAGACGTTTTTGCAGTATGTGCTCATACTGTATTTGTATTCCAGAGGTTTAATAAGTGGGTCAGCAGAAATCAACAGTAGCGGTGTAGTATTGTTAGTCTGTGTGATTCAGTGGGTTCAGCTAATGATGCTCTGTTTTTGCCTTAACGTGAACAGATTTGAAGTTTTTGGAGCTGATGTTTCAAATCAGTCCTGAGCCACTTTCCTGGACCTGGACCAGATCCCAGTTTATGTGACCTGTTTTTTTTTTCCCCCCTGACCTCTTTTCACCTTCGTCTTGATCTAATAATGAGAGCTCAGAGCTGTTCAGAGCTTAATGACAGACAAGCTTTTGCTGGCCAGAGTGTTGTTATTCATGATGAAGGTCTACAGAACGTTAGTGATTATGGTGTGGGCATGCGGATCATTTCAGGACATTTGTTCACATTAATGATGATTCAGATCACTTACCTAGACATTGAGTTAGGAAGATCAACTCTAAACAAATATTTTGAGTTGATCAGTCTAATATGAATGAAGCCTGTGTTGTAACAGTCGGGGGGAGTATTAATGAAGCAGTGATATCCATTCAATGTGATCATGATGTAGTTTCTTATGATGCAATAAAAATAAGAGCTACACAACGTTACGTCTACTCGTTTATCAGCTTAACATGTATAGGATCACTTTATAGTTCTACAGTTACAGATAGTAGTCCGTGTGCCTGCTTTGTTAGCCCTCTTTACTGTTCTTCAATGATCCGGACCCCCACAGGGCAGGTATTGTGCAGACGGTGGATCATTCTCAGCACTGCAGTGACACTGACATGGTGGTGGTGTGTTAGTGTGTGTGGTGCTGGTGTGAGTGGATCAGACACAGCAGTGCTGCTGGAGTGTTTAAACACTGTCCACTCTATTAGACACTCCCACCTTGTCGATGCACCTTGTAGATGTGAATCAGAGACAGTAACTCAGTTTGTGTTGGTCATCTTCTAGTCCCTCACCAGTGGTCACAGGTTGGTGAGGTAGTTTTGGTTGCTGGACTAGCAAAGCCTTTTAAACTGGATACGCAGCACAGCATCTCTAAACCTCAGTATGAATACTTTTCCCTATAAAGCTTGTCCAACACGTGAATGCATGTGTAGGACAGTCATGGTCTTTCGACAGCTACAACATTTGAAGGGTTCTGTGATTTGTGGTGGGCTGCGTAGTTTTAGAGGCATGTTTATTTTTATTTAAGGTATTTTATGGTTAATTAAAGCAGTGATTAGCAGCGTTAACATTGAGGGTGAATTGATTATCAGACGACTAGTTTGATGGTCAGCTGTTAGCTGCAGCCCTGTGGTAATTATCAAATCCAGGAAAGTGAAAGTTTCTCTGAGCGCTAATTAAACACTGTGCTGTATTACTGTAAAGGTATGTGGGTAAAGGGTTCAGTTGCTCTGTGGCCCTTTCCACTTTTCCTCTCAAAACTTTAAGAACTGACCTTTTCTTTCTCCGCCTGCTGTCTTTTTTTTCCCCTTTCTCTTGTTCCCTTCTTCCTCCATGTGTTTCTGACTGCATTTTCTGGTCCTGCTCCTCCACTAGTTAATCAAACCCTTCTCCATTAATAACTGCTCCTCTCACCTACACCCCCCTCACTGTCTCTGGCTTATCCCTCTCTCTTCCTTCCTCTTCTCAAGCTTGCTCTGTAATTTCTTGAAGGTTCTACCAGGCCATGATCTATCCTTTCAATCAGACTCTAATTAAAGAAAAAAGGAACGGACTGTCCCTCGCTTCCCTGCTTGCTGGCTGAGGAAGGCGCAGGTTGAGTGACAAAGGTGAGAGGAGAGCGCATAGAACGAAGGAGCCGGAAAGAAAGGAAAGACGAAGAGGTGATGAGGTGGCTAGAGGGTTTGTTTTGGCCAATGAGAGATGGAGAGGAAGTGAAGTGTATTAGTTTGTTTTGCGTATTATTAAAAGTTTATGCCTGAAGCACTTCATGACAGGGCTGATAATTAGCTCATGAGCTGATCCGGTGGTTTAATTTTAGAGCAGTAAAAACCCCAGTCCGTGGAGTACCCTGACCCCATAGGGCGGCTGTAGACCAGAGTAGGGCTGCATTGCACATGCTGAGCAGTTTGGTATAATGTTGAACGTTTGGATCTGTAGGAGTTACTAAATGCATCAGCAACGATCTGCTTTTTGTGTTTTTTTTTGTTTTTGTTTTTAGTTGATTTTTTGACAGAATTGCCACATGAATGCTCATACTTCTTTTTATACCTGGTGGTCATTTTCAAGTCAAGTAGTTTTTGTCAATTTAACTTTATACAGTGGTGTACAGTACAGAGTGAAACGAAACAACGTTCCTCCAGGACCCAGGTGCTACATAGAACAATAATACAATAAATACACAAGACAATGTACAAAACAGCAAACAATAAATACAGGGAGGGGACAGTGCAGATAGCCCACTGGTAGTGGGAGCAGTAAAGTGTGGTTATGTCCATTTTTATAGGTGAACATTGTTTTAGCAGCAGTTATGTCCATATGTTGTTATAAATGTAACATTGTACTCCTTAAGTTTATGTGTAGAGAGATTTAAAAGATGAGACTGTGTGTGTGCATTCAGTCCAGTCACTGACTGTGTGCAGGTAACACTCTGGGTGTTAAGGAGTCTGATGGCTTGGGGAAAGAAGCTGTTGCACACTCTGGATGTGAGGGCCCGGATGCTTCTGTACCTTTTTCCAGATGGTAGGAGGGTGAAGAGTGTGTGTGAGGGGTGTGTGTGGTCATCCACGATGCTGTTTGCTTTGCGGATGCAGCGTGTGGTGTAAATGTCTGTGATGGCGGGAAGAGAGACACTGATGATCTTCTCAGCTGTCCTCACTACCCGCTGCAGGGACTCACGATCCGATACAGTGCAGTTCCCAAACCAGGCAGTGATGCAGCTGCTCAGGATGCTCTTGATGGTTCCTCGGTAGAAGGTGGTGAGGATGGGAGGTGGGAGATTTGCCTTCCTCAGCCTTCGCAGGAAGTAGAGGCGCTGCTGGGCTTTCTTGGTTATGGTGCTGGTGTTAAGGGACCAGGTGAGATCCTCTGCCAGGTGGACTCCAAGGAACTTGGTGCTCTTGACGATCTCCACAGTGGAGCCGTTTGACCGTGTTTAAAGGCTATTCAGATACATAGAGTGTCATTAAAGTTCAAGAGAATGTTTGGCTTACAGTGTCTTCTCTGCTTTTTAAAAGTATAAACCGTTTTTATTTTTAACACACTCATTCATCAGGTGAAAATACTAAAAGAGTTTTCATACCGCAATAGCACATGTAAAAAAAAAAAAGTCACAATCTTATATATAGTTTTATTTTATATATGTATATAAAATGTGTGTGTGTATATATGTATATATATATATATATATATATGTGTATATATGTATGTATGTATGTGTGTGTATATGTATGTATGTATGTATGTATGTATGTATGTGTGTATATATATATATATATATATCTATATATATATATATATATATATATATACATATAGATAGATATGTGTATGAGTGTGTGCGTGTGTGTGTGTTTTATTATATATTAAAACACTGCATCTGTATTAGATCTATTAAATGTATGGTCCAGGCACCTCTCAGTACACTACACTTACAGGTGGGGACGGACGCCATTGTTACGTCATCCCACTTTTGTTACCTAGGCTCCCGACATTGATTATGTGGTGAACCTGGAACTCTCAGAAACTCTCTTTCGTTCTTAAGACAAGAGTTTGAGACCTGCTGAGACTCTCCTGATAGTACTGTAGTTTGCAGAGTATCGTTGCATAACGGGAAGGAGTTTTTGGTTTTCCGGTTTTGCTAACTTGCCGGTCTGTCCTGGTTTAGCAGTCTAAGCGCTTTTAGCTCCAGTAGCTGTCGTGCTAGGGAAGCGGATCATCGGGAACCCGCACGTAAGTAAGTTGGGCCTTTTGCTAAAATACTCATATGACATCTTGTAGAAGACGAGCTAGTGGCCAAAACACGGATCAGTGTGGTGATGACTGTATCGGTGTTGTACACGACTCCCGTGCGGTTGCGCTCGTGCGCGTCTCGAGAGTCGGAGAAACCGAGCACCAAGTGATGAGTCATTAGTTAATCACCTGCTGCTTGCGTGTTAGTTCCACGTGCACAGACGCGGTTTCAGTTCTGGGTTAGTAGCTTGTAGCTGTTAGCCTTAAGGTCGCTTTATGTTAAGGCAAGGGCGACTCATCGACGGATCGACGTAATCGATTACGGAGGTACGTCAATTTGCATAACGTGCGTCGGCGCGTTGCAAAGATGGCTGCGTCCACTGTAAACATCGATAGCGGGTTGCGGCTAAAAATAAATAATTAAATAAATAAATAAACATCTGAAGTGCGGAAGTGCTTTGGCCGGAGACATTCCAGTGTGAAAGTGGAGATGGTCTATCTCGGCAGTACAACCGCTGCTCACGAGCATCCCGGAGCGCTTCGTCAAGAACGGAATCAGACCTCTGACCTACAGAGACCTCTCACCTCCAGCTCCTGTAAGAGGAGGTGAAGGGATTGGGGTGTTGGGACGTTCCCAGCTTATGTACCGTTTAGTTGCAGGGCTTAAAGGTGTGAAGGAACCACATCACAAAATTGCACACGATCACAAAGTCCTGTAATTTCCCCACTGCAGCATGATGTTTCAGGATGTTAAGCCATGTACAGATGTAACGTATTTGGAGTTTTACCATATTAAGTTTTTTGTATTAATTCGTAATTCCTTTATGATGATCTGTATCATAAGATCTTGCCAATACACCGCCCTTGTGGGGTAATTTGGGGCAGTAACACGGATCCTTTGTCCCATACGAATCAGCCAGTCAGTTCATGCGCATTTGTAATCACATTGCAGGTCCTTTATTCCTGTATTAATCTGCTAGTCAAATCACACACAGTTACACATGGGTCTAATGGCCTATCCTTGAAACCTTATTCAGCACGAATAGGACTTAAAATTGGCTGAACTCCCCATAATTTTAGTCATGTTTGAACCGACGTCATGGTAATGTAATAACAGAACAGTTTGTTTGTTTGTTTTTATTTTAATGCTTATATAAGCCACATAATACTATTGTTAAGTATTAATAATGATGTTTTTATCTGCATTGTTTTGGGGAAATTGCACAGACAATTTATCCTGTGAATTAGCCAATGAAATCACACCCAAATCACATTTCCAGGCCTCCTCTGGTAAAATTAATTCAGCTCAAATAAAACTTGCTTTATTGTGATATTTAAAAACAAAAAAAGAGAACAAAAAAGCAGTATCACTCACTTCTACTGATTTATCTGTCCTTACTAGAAGCTGCTGCTGCTGTGGTGTAATTCAGCTGGGATGGTGAGGAGAAGGCTACGTCTCCGGGGACAGCTTTCTTTTCTCATGCATTCAGAAATGGCAGACTTACTCAAAGTGTTGACATGTGTTTCATTAGATTTGACATATCAGACTTAGCGTTGCAGGCACCTGGACCTTCTTATCTTGTGTTTGTGTGCAATCAGACATCACATTAAAATGACAAGTTAGCTGGAGTTGCGTGTTTGTGCTGAGCTGAAGATATATGCTCGTTTTCTCCTCAGCAACCTATCTAGCTCGAAATGCTGGATGACTAGTAAACATCATTTATTATGTAAAATTTGCTACAGTGTCCTGAACACACTGAATTTTGATTTGTCTGGGCTCAGCTGCAAGTCTGTGAGCTTAGGTGTCCAGCTCTACTTGGAAATGTCTGTGCTGTGATGGACTAGAGTCCACCAGAATGTTATTGATATTGATATCACCCTCGTCCTGTAGATCCTTGGCTGAATAAGTGTGAGCTCTGGCTAGGAATGCTCGATTTTCTTGCTGCAGCCGTACTTCCAATTAGAACGAATTAGTTGCAGCCTTAATTGACTAAGCAATTTCAGGCCAAAATTGCCTTTCCAATATGATTAATTGATTGTTTAGTGATGCGGTATCTGCCCACTTCCTGATTGCTCTATTATTGTTAAATGCTCTTTCCAGATATTCAGCCGTGCTCAATTCTAACTGGTGTCATATTGGATAAATAGAAGTGTAGCTAGAGATGTCACGGGGGGTGCTAAACCCCATCTGAAAAAGTGAGTGCTCAGTGCTCTTAGCTTGTTTAATGGTACATTAAAACTCCCATTGAAAGGCCAACAGAAAGTAGCATTATTGTAGTGGACCTAATCTTATGAAAAGACTATTTCATTAAACCCTGCACATTAAATGACTTGTAAAAAGTGAACATTTATACATTAACTGCTGCATTAGGCATCCGGTGGTGGTTGTTTGTTTATCTATTAAAACATGGAGAGTTTTCTCATACCTTATTTTGCCAGTGAATTACTTTTGTTTTGCTGTGTTGTAGCTTTTGTTGTCATTAATAAATAAACGTGTGTGTGTATGTATATATGTATGTATGTATATATGTATGTATTTATGTATGTATGTTTATTTCATTATTTTTTTTCCTTTTTCCCCTCCCCCTCACTTGGTATTGGTATAAATAAGATTAATATTAATAGATAGTAGGACTCTTATTAGTGTAATGCTTGAGTGATGTACTTGAGTTGCTGGAGTTGTTCAGTTAATAAAACTTGAAGGTTAATAAACAAGTGTTTATGAAATACTGTGTAGGTACACTGTAGGTATATGAGCTGACTTGAAATGAAAATTAAGTGTACAGTATTTACAAGTATGGGCCTGCAGCGTCTCTACTTTATCATTTAAACTGCATTAAAAACTACACCCTGTGACCTCATTGATAGTGCAATACGCATAAATATACATATGTCTACATAAATAGTTAGTATAACTGCACACAGTACTGTAATAATAAAAAACAAAACGGTCTAAAGCAGGTAGAATACAGCAGCGATCAGTTTACTAAGCCAACATCTAGAATAGGCTTTTAACCTAGACTTAAAAACATCAACAGAAGGTGCAGACCTGATGTCCAGGGGTAGACTATTCCATGGTCTCGCTGCAGCAACAGCAAAAGGCCTGGTCACCTTTTGAGTTTCAGCCGAGATCGTGGCAAAGTCAGTAGCAGCTGGTCTGATGACCCCAAAGACCTGGGGGCTGGATAGAGCTAAAGCAAATCCCCAGTATAGGTTGGAGCTACTCCATTTAAAGACTTAAACAAACAGCAACATTTTAAATTGGATCCTGTAGTGTACAGGAACCAGTGTAATGATGCCAAAATAAGAGTAATGTGGGTTTTTTTTTCGTGCCTGTAAGAAGGCGAGCAGTGGGAACTTCTTATTCTCATCACATGAAGCTTATATGAACACTCATTAAATAGCATTGCAAATGGAGTTTCTCATTAGTAATAGGCCTAATGTAGTTCATATGTAGTTTGTAGACAGTCTCATAGTTTGAAATTGTACCACTCAGTCCTGTGAAATATTCAGTTCATATGAAGATTAAATAGAAAATGAATCAGTCATATATCTGTACAGTAGCACTTTAGCCCTGTCCATTCACGTTAAACTAATAAGGAGTGTTTCACTCAGGTTGCATTCACCAAACAGCCAATCATACACCAGCCTTAAAGGCACAGTAGCAAAAACAACCTTTTTTTTTTTTCCATAATTTTTATTATTTTTTAGAAAATGCAGTTATATTACAATGTATTGTAAACAGTAAACATATCTAAACACACAAACATACAATACCCTCCCTAGAAAGAAAAAGAAAAAGATAAATAAATAAATAAATAAATAAAAGGACAAAAAACAAACAAACAAAAAATGATCAAAACAAATAATAAACATGTACAAACTAGGATAAAATAAAATAAAGCCATCCTTATGGAAAATAAAGAAATAAGAATGTACAAGTATACATACATACATACATACATACATACAAAAACAAAAAAAACTACTTCGTAACGATACGGTGAGGGTGGAAGAGGTCATGTAACAATAGTTTCATTAGTTACTTAAAACTACATAAAATTGTGCAATAAAATCATTGTTATTTTCATGTAAAGTCCTGTATGTATGTATGTATGTATTTGTTTGATTTTGGAGTGTGCAGTTTCATCATGCTGACTAAGTGTTAGAATATTTCAAGTGTTAAAATTCAGACTACTGATTTGGGAATTTGAGTTGAGGGTTCTACCCGTTTATAATTGAATATAATTGAATATTGTTTATGAGGACTGACTTGTTCCGAATCAGGACAGGCACATCTGCGTGCTGGACCCTGTCGGTGGAATCCAGTAGGGGTGCACAGTATATCAATGGGGTAATATATTTTTCATGCAGCATCATGGAGTTATTGTGATAAGAGGACTGACACCTCTCTTTTTTTTTTTTTTTCTCCCCTCTCTTTTCAGGTTCTGCTGTTGTTGTGACGTCCTTCGAGTTCCCCTTCTGTGTTTACTCCGTGTTCTCTTGACGACTTTGAACCATAGCGTGTGCACAGATCCTAGCGGCGGCTGTGCTTTCTCTGCATAGAGTTTGTGCGAGAGTGTGGGAAGTGCTACTCAGAGAAACCGGTGTGGGTGCGTCGTCTGCTGGCAGCTGTAGTGCCCTTTTCACCCCACACGTTCAAAGCTGGCGATGTCCAGGGTCCCGAGTCCGCCCCCTCCCGCTGAGATGACCAGCGGCCCTGTGGCCGAAAGCTGGTGTTACACACAGGTGAGTTTTTGAAGTGCGTTTGTAGTATGATCTCCTCCTTGTGCCTGCCGTGCTGTACAAGTCTGTGTGTAATAGGGGCCGCCATTTTCTCAGTAACTGAATAGTGATAAGCTGTTTATTTGCTAGTCAGTACAATGAGCAAAACTGACAATCCAAATCAGATTTTTGACTATATTAAAAACCTATAGAAGTTTTAATCAGAACAGTTATTACTCCTGATCCGAAGTGTGTATGTTTGATTTTAAGTGTGTGTAATTTGATTCTAGTTGTTATCTTTCAGACCTGCATTTCCACTGCCACACAGAGAAGCATACGCATTTTCATTCGTGGGGTTAAAGCAAATAAAGATAGAAGCGTGTTTATTAGGAGGCGTCATGGGTCTAATGATAACAGCAGTTTAAATGACCTAGTGCTGCTTTAAAGTGCTTCCTAGCACAGTGCTTATTGGTCTGAGCTGCAGCTCTGGCTGTTGTCAGTTGGGAGCTACTGAGTATAAACAGCGAATCAGCTAATTTGACCACATTAGGCCTGTATTTTAATAGCTGCTTACTAGTGGCTGTCCACTTTTCAACTTCGCGACGTTGATGCTTAAAGCCCAACGTTGATTAGTCGTTGATCACGTTATTTTAACACTAGCAACATGGATGCTTCAAAGTAGGCAACAGGTAATGAGTCTTGTGATTTCCGGGTCTGTAAATCTCCAATTCCAGTGAAGGCTGGCAAATCTCATTGGAAAGGGCACTCTAAAGAAATAGCTCTCTGCTGACCTGTAGAGTTGGCATTTCGTCCTAGCATTTCTGCTGCTCTACAGTGCTTTGAAGGTCATATATTGAACTGGCCATCACTGGTCTCCTGAAGACCACAATAAAGCAAAACAGTCATGTGTCTATAATCCTGTAAAAGTTACTCTTATTTTCACCAAGTTATTACGCTCAGAATTTCTCTGGCTCTCCAGACCAAATCCGCTTAGGGTGCACCTAAGTTATATACACATTTGCATGGTTCCAGAGCCTGGGTCTCAGGTTATCAGGGGGCTGGCAATGTGAAAGAATTAGAAAGAGCACGTCAGCACTAACATTTCTCAGTGCTTCAGAGATGATGATATATTCCTGCCATTATTAATTCCTTAAGTCCTGTGTTGTTAGAGAGGGGACATAATCCCCTATAATAAAGTTTGAGGCCCATGATTATTACTTTTGCTGTAATTAACTACCCTGTAAATAATAGCCCTAACACAAATAAAAGTGATGATCTTGACGGGTCTAACTTTAACAGCACAAATACTATGTTTAAATTGCCTCACCTGTATTTGACTTCTGCTTCAGTTCTGGCTAAGCCAGTAGTCAAGTATTCATGCCTGCATCCCTGCTGTATACCAAAGAGTGCCCTGTCCACAATGAAAGGCACGTGTCTATGAACAAAAGGGTATGTGTACGTGGAAACATACGCTCTAGTGTTTATGTAAAGCAGTGTGCTCTATAAGGGACTGGGACACATTACACACCAGCCTCATGTGTGCAGAAGCTCTGAGATAGACCCAATAGACCCATTCCTCTCCCCACTCTGCTCTCTCCTTCCTTCCTAAACTAGTGTTTGTTCATTACATTTTTTCCCCCTTTTTTTCTCTGAAACCCATTTGTTTTCACGGTGTATCAAGATGAAAGTCAGGTTTGATGTGGCCGATTTTTGAAGTCTTAGCTGCCATTTACCTATATATCAAAAGAAAATGAAAGAAAGGGGACACGGATGCATAAATGTGTGTGTGTATTTTGCATGCGTGTCAGATCAAAGTGGTGAAGTTTTCCTACATGTGGACCATCAACAACTTCAGCTTCTGTCGGGAGGAGATGGGCGAGGTCATTAAAAGCTCCACCTTCTCTTCGGGAGCCAACGACAAGCTCAAATGGTGAGAAGAGCTAGCTTATTCTACATGTTGAGTGAAACTGCATGCTTGTTGTTCAGTTATAAATCGTGGAACTTATTATTCAGGAGCTGCTATAAATTATTCAGTTCAGTAACTTCTATATAACTTTCTAACTAAAAATGAATGTTACATAATAGGGTGGAGCTGGAGTGTGGGGCCAAAAACAGATCATTGCATTTTAAGAACTTCATATGACTTGGGCAAGATCTGCTTTTGCTTGTAGAGAGTCATTAAAATTCATCTTCTTGATTAATCTGTCATTACTTAGCAATGTGTTTGATTTATGTAATGCACTTTAACGGTGTATTTCTGTACTTGTGCTATTCTCTAGCCTGGTTTGTCTCTGTACACTAAAGGTTTTTGGCATATGGACAGTTTGTTACTGTTTGTAAAGTTTGTTTTTTATCGTGGGTGGTTTGGTAAAAACTCTGATTACTCCATTAGTAGTGAAAATGCGTGCTGAAGTATTCCCTTACCCTGCTACAAGTGACCTGAGCATCTGCACCCATGGCTGGTCTCATCCTACTGTCTTGCTGCCCTCTTTGTGCAGGTGTTTACGCGTGAATCCAAAAGGGCTGGATGAAGAGAGCAAAGATTACTTGTCTCTCTATCTGCTCCTGGTCAGCTGTCCCAAGAGTGAAGTGCGTGCCAAGTTCAAGTTCTCCATCCTCAATGCCAAGGGGGAAGAGACCAAAGCCATGGGTGAGTCTAGGCGATGAACACAAAGCATTCAATGCCAAACTCAGATCTGAACTCTGATTTATGTATGACCTCATTTGTAAAAGACTAAAGGTTTAAAAGCTCTGCCTGATGGACAAGAGACAGAAAGCTGATGATAAGAATCTAGTATAAGCAGCAACGTAAATTCCAGTAAAAGTCTAGAAAGAGTAGAACTGCAGTTTCAAATGCTGTTAATATTTAATCGCTTAATGATGACTAGAAAATGCATGTGCTGGTTTTAGTTTGGCACCCCAATTTGATTTTTCTGGCTGAAGTGGCTCATGGAGGTAGAAATAACAGTGTACAGTGCTGCTGGGTGGGTCATGAAATCCCTGTCTCTGTTTCTCTCTAAATTTGACCCAGTCCCAGACAAAGTAATTCCCCACTAGACCACAAATTACATCTTCCCTCTGTGGTTTTGTCTGGTTAGGTTTATTTGCTGTAACGCTGTTGTGCATTTTGTGCCTTTACACTAATTCTCAGCAGACACAACCCGTTTGGAACAGTGGCCAATGAATTGGACAAAATGCTACCCAGAATGCTTGAATGCTACCTATGAAAAGTATATGCACGATAAAGACTATTCCTCCCGTGTGGCTAAGAGAAAGAGATTAAATTCATAGTATTAACACAATCGTAAAGACCGTTTGAATGCACTCTCTCCCTCGTAATGTTTGATTTAAGCATGGGCAGCGTGGTATGAGTTTAGAGTTTTAATTGGTGCCGGAGCTCCGTAGACGGAGGTCTTGAGGCCGTCTCGTTTGATGAGTTAGAGGGAGTATGTGTTTAATTGGGTTATATCGGGTCCAAACTGTGGTGGAGCGGTAGAGTTAGATGTAAAAGCTTCATCCTTTCAAGTGGTCTGTGCCTGACTTTCCGTAAGTGTTTAGTGTGTCGTAACATCGCGTGTATAGGAAAAAAGTAGAGCCTGGCTGATTTAATGCTTGTCTGATAGTGAGCAGTATGTGTGATTACCAGAATTAACCAGAATGTGAGGACATAACAGTTTAACTGTGTGCCAAAAATATTTGTGTTGGGTTCCAGGGATATCTATTAAAATTACCAAACCAACTAGCCCCAAGCCATCCTGTCTTGTAATACCACTTTATAATTGAAGAGAGGACTATACTGAGTGTCTGTGGTGTCGAGCCTTATATCAGTCCATCATTAGAGAGTGAAGTAACGCTGCCCTGACGTGGAGCCGAACCTTTTATTAATCATGTTGAAGGTGCTGCTCGTGGTTAGATCATGTAAGGATAGGTAGCCAGTGAAAGGAAGTGTAATGCAACGATGGCTTGACGCACTTAGCAAGCAATAATAATAACGACAGGCTGCTTAAGCGAGAGTTCACATGTGGCAGAAGTGATATACTTCACATTGCTGTTGCTCCCCACCAATAAAGAGACTCCTGGGAATGAATGGGATGAAGTTGTAGGTTTATAATAATAATGATGGACTTTATAAAGCAGTTTTCATACAGATGGCAGCTCTGTGTGCCTGTTTACACCTTGGGTCAACATGTTTTTGTTGATAAGATCACTTTCAGATTTCATTTGGCTGCATGGAATGCCCTCGAGATGCATTGCGAGCGACGTGCTAGTATAAGCCAGACTGCATTTAGTTATCTGTGTGCAGGTGTGCTGACCAGTATGTGAGAGAATAAATATCAGCGATGGAGAATATGTAGGCTGGAGTTTTCCCCAAAACAGCACATCAACAGACAGACGCATGCTGTGGACTAATCTAAGTTATCACAATTTAGAGCTTTAAAAAACAAAATCTGCTGATTCTGATCACGCATCGCTAAAACTATATACACCACTGATCATTCTGAGCTGCACCTACATTATATTACTTAATATCGTTTCTTAAATGTGCTGAGAAATGTGCCAGAGAGAGATGTTGGTTATTACGGGTAATTAAACAGTTGGAGTTCGTTATCCAGAATTGTTGGTAATTGGAACATTTCGCTTTTTAAAATCAGTAACAGGTCGTATGTTTTTATTTCTCGGGCTCTACACGGTGTCTGTCTGTATTGGTGTAATAGTGCAAGTAAATGTGAGTGTGATTTGCACAGTAATTCCTGAGCTAGAGGTCCCTGGAGTAAATGGCGTGTGCGGAAAGAGAGAGCAGCGAGGGAGGAACAGTTATTCCTCTGAACACCGCTGGGTAGACTTTTTTCCTCCCTCCGACACTTCACCCCCTCCGTCTGCCTCTTATTCCTTCTGCGCTCTTTGTTGTTCTCTGCTCGTTTTCTGTGCCTCTTCCTCTTTTTTTCCCTCCGTATTTATTACCTTTTCATCATTACATCATTATTGTATGTGCCTCTGTACGCTTGTCGAGGGAATTTCATCTGTACATTTTAAAAGCTAGAATGGTAATAAGACCATGGGGGGTATGCTAAGAGGCGCTAGGGAAAGCGCGCGTCCTTCAAAGTGACTGAAAGTGAGCAAAAGGAGGCAAAATGCCGCCCCACTGTATACATTTTTTTATTATTTTTTTTTTAATAAATAAAAGGGAATTAGATTTTTTTGTTTTAGCTTGGTGATGAAATATTGTTATTTTTAGTTATATTGTCCACAAACCAAAATCTACCCAAAGAAATGACATCAGTACGTAAATAATTGTACTCCTAAAATGAGTTTAATGGAAGCTCTGAAGCAATTTTTGGTTGTTAATTATTTGCCTACTTGCAGCATTTAACAAGAATTGAGCTTCTGGGACTTTGAGGAGCTGTAGTTTCAGGTTCTCTATCTTTGCTAGGCATGCTTGTTTTAAGTTTGGCCCCTTTGTTGTAAAGTGTTCTACAAGTTCTGACATCTTCACGATTCTTTGATGCAAGAGTGGCTAAACACTGATGTGGCCTGTCCATGCCAAATTGAATCACAGCTGTTATTCATTACATTTATGGCATTTAGCATTTAGCTTACGCTCACAGAGACCTCCACAGTTACAGGTAGGCCAATGTGGGGTTAGGAGTCTTACCAAAGGACTCTTATTGAAGTAGCACAGCACACTCACCTAGACCTGGAATCGAACCTCCATCTCCCACATGGGATGGTAGCTCCCTGGTGGGTGCTGGTGTTATCCACTGAGCCAAAGCAACCACCCATGCTTATTCGTGCTTGGGAAGGTCTTACACTCTATTAGGTGTGTTTCAATCACTGGTGAGGGTTTTTTTTTTTTGGTCCAGTGAGCTTATGGGTTCAGCAAAGGTTTGATGCATGCAATCAGATTACTCGAGTTTCCTGAGGAAATGTTTTAGCCCTGGTTGTGCTGTATAATGAACACAAGACCATATCATGATAACATATCGCCATATTAGCCGCTCCTTAATGGTGATGCACATTTGTGCATTTGGCAGAAGCGCTTATCCAGGGACGCAGACGAATGCAGAGATAGGGCTCCTATTGGTGTAGTGCGGTGTGTTTGCCCAGGTGGGAATTTGAACCATGAACCGATGCAAACATTTGACTGGCAATGTGAAATAGTTCACCCATAGGAACGTGTTCAGCCAACTTTAATGATACACACACTCAGTTCAAACTTGGCTCTAGTCTGTCTATTCAGTAAACTTTCACTAATGACATTGAGCCACGGAGCTATTGTATGTGTGTAAGTTATTAGAGCAGAGTGGGGAGAGAAGAAGAGCATGCGTCTGCCCAAAACTCTCTTCAAAGCGATGGGAAGCGGAGGTGTGAGTCTTAGTCACGGATTCATCTTTCTGAAGGATCCCGAGTAGGAGCGAGGGAAAGGGGGGGAGGAGAGAAAAGGCTGAAAGAACGAGAGGGAGATGAGAGGCTGAACAAGCTCGTATTTCATTTTCCAAATTTTCTCATTTTCTGCACCTTAATGGGCGAGACGCGCTCGCCGGCTGCATTGGCCTCCCCCTCCTTCTCCATCTCTCAGTTCAGCGGCACCCTCCATTGCCTCACTCTCGCAGGCCCTTCCCTGGGGAGGTATGGGGACCTGCTGAAGCCCCTCACCGCAGAAAATGAAGCCCCTGACAGTGCTGTTGTGAGACAGGAGGAGTTTTTTAAAAAAGGAGGACGGCGGGCGCACAGGAGAAAGATGGGAGGGGGAAAAATGGCAGCAGAAATCAGTTCTGGATCATTTAGAATCCAATTTAATCCTGGCCTCCTCCAGAAGAGGTGGAGGTGGGAGGAAAAAGAGAGTCTGAGAGAGAGAGAGGGAGAGAAATAAAAACAAAGTAAAGTGCTTTAATTAAGAGGGCTGTGTGTCAGCAGAGGCACACCGCATTACGGCTGCTGTTTATGGAGCCTGTCTGATGTGTGTGTAAGCGTGTGTGCGCGCGCGGGTGTGTTTGTGTGTAAGGATGAAAACACAGGCCAGATGATGACATGTGTTGGTGGAAGTGTTTCTCTGTTACATAACAGTATGAATGGATAGATAGTAGAGGTGGGCAGTATGACCATGTGACTGTACACTTTCCTGAGCATATGTAGTCAATAAGGCGATCTCATCACTACACAGAGAGCACTGATCAACTGTGTGGTACATTAGCAGACTGCATTATTAGTGCAGTGCAGTTCTAACCTGTACAGAACATTTCGCTCAGCTGGAGCAGGCTTACCGCATACCCCAGAATCATTTACAGCTTAGCTGGTTAGAACAGTAGGTAAGAATACAGTCTATGCGCACTCAAAAGCACAAAGGTGCGAACAGTACAGCAGTTTAAGAGCACAGCGGGAGTCTGACATGGACTGTTTCTTAGGACGTATTTTAAGTGCGTTTGTAAGAGTTTGAATGAGGCTCAATGATCTTTTTATTTAGCCAATCAGTGATTTTTTTAAATTTTTTTTTTACCAAATCTAATTTTGTATAGTTTGATTTGTGACTGCACCCAGAGATTAAAAAAAAAAAAAAAAAAATTTTCAGTTTGTGTCAAATCATGTATAAATGAATTCTGAGCTGAAATTGAATTTTTCCGTTTGATATACTGTGATATAAATTTGGTCACTGCAGTTGCAAAAATGTTACTAGTCACCTATTATCAGCTAAATCATTCCTGCTTAAATCTAAGTTTAACATCACTAACCCATTCATTGTTGATGTATCCAACAAAGAGACAATATTTTAAAACAGAAGTATTAGTCGTTTTCTTTTTTTTTTCAATAATAAATTTTAATATTTCTAATATTTGTCAGATGTATAAATTAATGGTATATTATTTATTATAATTAAAATGTACTTTACAGTTTTTGTGTGTTTTTGAAATATTCCTTCTGATTGGGCCTCCAACTGATTGGACCCGATAATCTAATCCAGGCAATCTAAATATTATGATATATTTGTTGCTTTATCACAATGATAATTAAGTTATGATCAGATTCTTTTGTACTTAAATTTAAGATTTTGTGAACTCTCTCTCCAAAACCCAGTTTTCTGTTTATGCAATAAAGTTTTTGTTTAATAAAGTTTAACATTGTAGTTGCAGAAGTTAATATCGTAGTTGAAGCTTCTTAATAGAGTAGTTATACGTGGTTAGCTTTTTATTTAATAGAGTAATTACAGTAGTTAGCTTCTTTATACCATTTGCACTACATGAAGTATCCTTATTTTCACAAAGAAGGAAAAAGGCGGTTGCACTTTTATTTGGATGGTCCCTTTATAGATTCAGTTACTTCCTTCTGGTGGTACTCATCAGTCAACAACGTTACTGCCAGGGTCAGGTTTATTATGTTTTGCCTTGAAGTCAGAGGCTTAATAGATTTAATAGGATCCTTCATACTCAACTTCGAGGTCACTTACACCTAACTGGTATTTAGTTGAATGTTGGTTTCAGATAAACAGCATGTACAAAACATCTACAGTGGTCTTGGTGTCTTCATGTTAATGGAGAAAACATTCTGTTTTAGTGTCTCATTAGTCTCCCGACCGCCTAAATCCATGATAAATAGAACAGAAGACTGAAGTGAGTGGATTGCATCATTACAGACATGTGACCATTCATGCATTTCTCGGCTGGCCATTTTGCAGCCCTGTAGCGGGGTCTATATTAGCTAATAAAACCCTGGGCTGGTGATAAATGTGTAGATGCGCTAGAGCTCATCCCCTCGGGTTGATGAAAGAATTGGAGAGTTAACTGTAGGGTGGATTGATATGGCCGAAGGCCTGGGTGTATTTAGAGCTCTATAGCTTCATAGCCTGTCTCTCTATCGATCCTGTCGGATGGTTATTCAAATGAATTTGTGTGCTGTCTGTTACGGCCTTGGTGCATGCTTTATGGCCTATTTGACTTTATAAAGCCGTAAAGCAAGTGAATCAGTGGTTATGCATGCATATTTATATTCACACGGAGAGTTATTCACTTCGCTTTGCAAAGTTCTCTCTTATCTATGCAGCATTTTTCTCTTATGTCACAAGACTGTGAGTGTCTAAGGCCTAAAACTGTTTCATCGTATGAGGTACATAATTAATCTGAGTCTTCAGGTCTTTAAAGGGTTGGTGGACAGCTTTCAGTTACTCATGTGCTATAGCTTTTCAGTTTTTGTTGAATAGGTGGTTGTAGTCTCTGTGTGAAATTGGATAAAAAGTTAGAGGTTGCAGTTGGCAAAGTAGATTGAGTTTGTCTTTTTCAGCCAATCTGTAGTCAGTATTTTAATTCTCTGGACTTATTTTATTTTCTACTGTACCTGTACTGTATATGCTGCAGTAGGGAACCAGGATGACGGTAATTTCCTGTTTTGCTACATGCAGTTTTACAGTCTAGATTTGTCTAAAACATGGCCTGCTTATTAATGTTTCATAAACACGTCCGGGCCAGTGAAGCAGCTAGCAGATAGCCTGACACAAGGCCTACAGTCTGAAGCAAGCACAGGTGTCTGCGCTCCCATGTTTGCGTTGAGTCTTTCCGCACCTCACCTGCTCGTCACCTTTTTCCCTGAGTTTTAATGCCCGACTGACTGCTCTGAAATTCATTGTGTGGATCTCCATGATAACCCGTTTGTTCCCTGTCCTGTTCCTAATGCTTCGGATGTGGTAAATAATTTTGCTTTATGTTTAGTTTGCATAATTACTTAAACATTTGATTGCATCTTACACAATTACATAACATACTAAATTTAATCTAGATCTGATTTCCATTTTATATCTACACGTCTGAATCTACACTTGTAACTTTTTCCGTAGTACAGAGAATGGGTGGAACTAGCCCCTGAGCCAGTCAGCGCCGTCTCAAGACCTTCCAGCTATTGGCTTTTTCAGTGTATACACTGATGTTTTGGTGAAGATGTGCACCTTTTAAAAGACAGAGGGAAAGGCCTTGTTTACTACACATCTTCAAAGCCAAAAATAAACTAAAAACGATGCATTTGAAAGCGTAGTGGCTTTGGAATCCGTTTCCTCCGTTTGCAGGTCATTTTGTTTTCATTACACTCGTTGTTAGCAGCATGTAATAACATAGTCTGACTGGATAATAAGCGGTGTGACTCCACACGGCAGCCTGAGGAGCTGATGCAGAATGGATTGTAAGGCTGAGCCTCTGTGCTCTCTGCTTTGTGCAGAAAGTGAACTCTTAAATAGGTAAGGTAAGCTAACCCACCTCAAGACCAGCTGAGAAAGCTGGAGTAGGCTTCGGTGTTGCCCTGACTGCAGTCGCATTTGGTCAAATTCCTTTCCTTTCAGATTCCTTTCTCTTTGACATACTGACATACTGGCTATTCCAAACACAGGTAGTGTATATCTTGGTGCTGTAGTCATTGTAACTCCTGGTTCTGATCACCACCACTGTAAAAGAATCAGAAATCTTATTATAAACATTCATATCATAATGAAATAACTCTAACACTAAGTTTGGTTTCAGTATCTATAAGTTTCTATAAGTTTAAATTGTGCTGTTAAATTTTAAAGAAGTATGAAATAATAAAACAGAACATGAGTAGAGGCTTTTCCAGACCTGCACACCCTGGGAGTAAATGACCCCCACCTTTGCCCCACTGTCACTCATCCGTTTGCTTTGTGAAACGGCTCTGGCAGGGCAGAGGTGTGTTTTGGTGTCTGAGGCAGTGCTGCTGGCTTCGTCTTGTTTGGGCTCAGGTTCAGCACGAGGGCTGGAAGCCGCTTTCTGCTCTGGCAGGTTCGTGCTTACTGGCTGAGTGCCACGCTGCCGTTAACCTCGCACAATGCCCACTGACTCCATGCAGCCCAGAAGCAGGGCTGCTGGCACACAGTACATTACGCTTATAGTTCCAGCAATTTGTGTAGCTGCGCCATGTGGAGAAGAAATGTGATGTGCAGTAAAGTCTGGATATTGCGATGAGCGAGAGAGATGTGATGAATCCTTATTGAAGTAGAATGTACAGTCATTAGAGGCAGTGGAAATTGTTGTTTTTGTTTTTTTTCTGGCAAGTGATGCATTGTAGCCCAAGTTTGTTGTGGATGCTCTAATAGAATTAAATTGTGCTTAAAGAATTTGACCTGTTGTAGTGTCGGGAGTGCGAAAGCACACAATATACAGGGGTTGGACAATGAAACTGAAACACCTGTCATGTTAGTGTGGGAGGTCTCATGGCTAAATTGGACCAGCCTGGTGGCCAATCTTCATTAACTGCACATTGCACCAGTAAGAGCAGAGTGTGAAGGTTCAGTTAGCAGGTAAGAGCACAGTTCTGCTCAAAATACTGCAATGCACACAACATTATGGGTGACATACCAGAGTTCAAAAGGGGACAAGTTGTTGGTGCACGTCTTGCTGGCGCACCTGTGACCAAGACCGCAAGTCTTTGTGATGTATCAAGAGCCACGGTATCCAGGGTAATGTCAGCATACCACCAAGAAGGACGAACCTCCACCAGCATCACGTAGTGACCTGGCCACTATCCTGCAAGAAGAATGGCTTAAACTCCCTCTGACCACTGTGCAGGACGCAGTATATGTCATTCCCAAGACGAACTGACGCTGTATTGGCCGCAAAAGGAGGCCCTACACCATACTAATAAATGATTGTGGTCTAAAACCAGGTGTTTCAGTTTCATTGTCCAACCCCTGTACTTTCCAACAGCTTCATAAGCGTATTGATGCCAAAGTTGTATGACTGTTCACATGACTTTCACTTTCATATGATAGTTTAATAGTTTATGTGCAAAGATTAATAGCAGACAGTGTTTCAGCCTCTGACTGCTAGATAGAAGAGTTGTAATCCGTCTTCAGCCATTGCACTCTTCCACTCCTGCCTAAACAAGTAGTGTAGGGGTGCACTGCCGACATTAGCGTTAGCAAACCCGTATGGTGGGGTGTTTTTTAAATACTCATTTCCTAAAATATCACAATATGTAACCTTGTTTACACAATAACAGTATACTGCAATATATTGAACACCTGTATTATGAGATGTACAGTCTTGCCAATACTCAGCACATAATTCGTGCTAAAGTGGTTGTTTAAATTCATATCATGTGACGGACCTTTATGTTGAACACCAGTTGGTTCCTCGCCCCAGTGTTTCCTTCTGCTTAGTATTTTATACACTGCTGAGTTTTCACACCTCCCATTGGCTTCGATCACAAGTGTGTTCCGAGTCAGCAGGTAGAAGCAAATACATTCAGATTACTGTCTATGGTAATGAAAGATATGATGCAGATTGAGATTAGGCTCTGAAAATCTGGGGAATTCCTTTAATGCAGTCTGAATTCCCTCATTTGCAAATATATTAAGTTGTGCTGTTATTCGTCCGGAATGGTGGAGTGGGTTCCGGCTGCTGTCAGACGTTGCGGTGCCGCCGTGTTGTATTGAGTGCCTGAGGAGTAGGGAGATTTACTCTTGTTTGATAGAGCAGGAGGTATTGATGCATGTTTACTGTATTAGATTGTATTGATGTGTCTTGAGAGGTTGTCGATATCCACATGCCTTTGTGCTGACACTTCACTACGGCGGCTGCTCCCCTATTAAGTCTACAGTGTGTTTCTTGTGTTTTACAAGTACAGATTGTAATGATTTAGCTCTTTCTCTCTCTGTTTCACTCTGTCTCTTTCTCTAAGACAGATTCTAATGAAAAGAGCTTGATGGCAAAATTGCCAAATCTACAGACACCCTACTAGGACAGGGGTGTCAAGATCAGCCAATGCAAGGGCTGTATAAAACAACTCTCGACAGATCCTTCGTCCAGAGTATGCCAGTGTTATTTCGGTTTTAGTCAGTGTTTTGCTGTGACCCAAAATGCACATAGTTTCTTCAAACTGTGCCAAAGACATGGGCACTTAGGAGGTTCCGGAAGGAGCCAGGAACTAGAGAAGTGGCATCTTTTGCAGCTGTTGTCCCATAGGTTGTCTGGGGAGTCAGAGTGCTCATAATGTTGCAGTGCATGTTGGGGACTGTAGTGTCCTGTTAACATGGCTAATATTAATAAAAAATAAAAATAATTTTAAATGATACAGAAATACACTGAAGGCAGTCGTGGGCTGGAGGTTAGGGAACCAGCCTTGTGACCGGAGGGTTGCCGGTTCGATTCCCTGAACTGACAGAACGACTGAGGTGCCCTTGAGCAAGGCACCTAACCCCCAACTGCTCCCTGGGCGCCGTGGACAGGGCTGCCCACTGCTCCGGGTAAGTGTGCTCACTGCCCCCTAGTGTGTGTGTTCACTAGTGAGTGTGTTTGTGGTGTTTCACTTCACGGATGGGTCAAATGCGGAGACTGAATTTCCCCATTGTGGGATCAATAAGGGATTAAAATCTTATTCTTAGATCTATCTTCTCTTTTGAGCTGGAAAAGATTGTACCATGGTCCTGACAAAACCTGCAGCCCCTGTGTTCGACACATGAGCCCTAGAACCACTGTCCTCTATATGGGCCTGTGGAAAAGACAGTGACCTCCTTTTATTTATCAGTTTTAATAATAATAATAATAATAAAATATTTTGGTCAAGAATATCCATTTCTCCTGTGCCATACCTCCAGTTAGTCGTGGTTGTGATTTTGCAGAATGTAGGTGTTTGGTCTCTGTTGATTGGTCTAACTCATCTACAGGTGCTTCAGGCTCGGTGATAATGTAGGGTATAAATTGCAGCTCCTGCGCTTTGAAAAGCGCTCACTCTTTAATCACTAATTTCAATCTAAAAACAGTGAATCACCCGCAGGACTCTGGGGTAGACCCCGAGTTACAGGAATGAAGGGCGGTCTCTGACTTTTGCACACTTGAGTATATGTGAAAGTTTGGGCGAGTGTGACTGACCTGCTCTTTTGACCGTGTCAGCATGTGTGTGCGTGTGACCTTCTCTTTCTCTCTAACCCAGTTCCAGCACATTGGGCACTGAGACCCCAAAGCTCACAGCTACGACCTGAATATGGATGTTCTCTCTCTCTCACACACCCCGCCTCCTTTCCTCTCCTTTATTCTCATCCTCATCACATTTTCCTTGTTTGCCTCTCAGTCTAAGGCAGTTTCCCCTGTCTGGTCAGCAGGTCACTGACCTTTCTCTCATTCTCTTTTTCTCTTTAATTCATTCTCTGTATCACTCCTTTACTCATTTTTTTCTCACTCTGTCTCTCTCACCCGCTGTCTCGTGCTCTCACTCTCACTGGACCTGATCCTCTGCAGTGCCTCTGATTCTCTGTCAGCAGTCGCTGAGGTCTGTCCTGATTGGCTGGTTGCCACCATGACTTTGTCCTGCCTTGACTTTGACTGGTCAGCTACCAGGCTGCTACCCAAAGCCAGCCAATGCCCTGACTTGACCCTGAATAATCTCTACAGGCCAATCAGGCCTCTATCTGTCTGTCTGTCCCTCTCTCGCGCGCTCTTGTGCTCGCTTTGGCGCTTGCTCTTGCGCTGTCACTTGCACTCACTTTCTCAGTCGTTCTCTTTCTTTTTCTCTTTTTATCTCTGCTTCCCTCCCTCCCCGTCTTTCTTCTTTCCTTTTTATTTTTGTTCCCTTCTCCATTTTTTCTTTTTATTTTTATTCTTCTTATTTTTCTTTTATGCCCCTCTTTGTTTTTTTTTCTGACCTTTCTTTCTGTATTTTTTGCTTCTTTCTTTTTTTTTTCTTTCTTTCTCTCTTTCTTTCTTTCTTTCTTTGTGTTCTTCCATTTTCTTTCTGTCTTTTTTTTTTATTCTGTCTATTACCTCTCTCTCTCTCTCTCTCTCTCTCTCTCTCTCTCTCTCTCTCTCTCTCTCTCTCTCTCTCTCTCTCTCTCTCTCTCTCTCTCTCTCTCTCTCTCTCTCTCTCTCTCTCTCTCTCCCCTAATGCTCCCCTGTGGAGCGGATCAGTGTCACTATCAGACTCTCTCCATGTAAGACACGGAGCATTTCACACTGCATTAATACACATACACGCAGACAAAGCAGGAGAATAGCCAGCTATGGAAGAAATAGAACAGAAATGCATGGAAGGGAAGAAAAAAGATCAGAAGAAAGAAGCGTAACATTTAGAGAGAGATTTTACACTTGGTCGAGCAGGGTATTGGATAAGCCATCAATGCAGCTGAATCAGTGAAGAATCTCTTCATCCTCTCCTGTGGCTCCCACATCCTCCACAGTGGGTAACTTGAGGGGGAAGAGTCAGGACGTGGCGTGTTCGGACTGAGTTGAGTTTATTTCATTCTCCGTTTGTCGAATGTTCTGAAAGTCTCATTACAAATAAGTTAACATTCATACCCCAGGCAGTAACCTTGAAAGGGTTCAGCTCTGCAGTGAAAAGGAGTTAATGTAGTTCTGATTCCACTTCTGTTCTGACTGACTTCTGTCTGATCCTGTCTCCTCCTCTTAATTGCAGACATGCACGTTGACGAGGGTTTCTGCACCTGGAAAAAAAAAGCCTGTTTAGTAAACGTGCCGCAAACTACAGATGTACTCGTCAACTCACCACTTAGCATCGTGCAAACTGCTGTCTACCGCTATCTATAAAAATGTGTTCTGCATACTTGGTCACCTTGAGGTGGTAGTAACTTCAGATCCTGCACAAGGATATTGAAGCCATGGATACCTGCAGTATCCAGGGTGTGACTGGATTCATGGATTGGGAAGAGGTGGTACAGTGCAGGGAACGTCTTGTTCGATGTCTAGAAAATGCCTTCAAAGCAGATGTTAATGATTGTCTAAAAGAAGTGACTGCACCGAGGCGTGCCAAAGACCATAGTAGCTGAATGTGCAGGTGTATGGAAGCAGGACCAGCAGTGGCTAAAATCCCAGTCTAAAGGATAGCATCTACCAAATCTGGCCCATTCCAGTCAAAACCCCATTCTAGTTAAATTATTCCACCTGAGAAGGAATATCACTTTTTCTTATTCTATATCACTATTTTTCCTGCAAAATGAAATAAAGATTGAGATTTGTCGGATGTGTACGTGTAACTACTACTGCACAGAAAGTTTAAATTGGTTGGACACCCTACTTGATACCTGAGCTACTGTCTGATTATAGATTATTATTTTATCTATTAATGTTGGGCGTTGTGCAGTAGTGTGACACTCAAAGGAAATGTTTCCTGCTACTTTTTCCCTATATCAGAATTGCATAATAATTGCGAAATGTTTTAAGCCTGTTACAAGCCCCTCCTGTGTGAGGTAAGGCCCCCTCTGATTGGCTGTTGTCTTGTTTGTCGATTTTGGATTCTAGAAACACATCAGATCATTCCTCTTTTTTTTTTTTTTAATTGATTATTTAAAAAAAAAAAAAAGTGCATCTGACATGTGACGTGACCGGTCAAGATGAGATTCTATACAAATTTGTGTTACAGATGAACCCTTATCTTAAATAAAGAGTTTTATCTTTTCTTCCATCCAAGTTGACAGTCAGCAGTCATGTCGGTTAGCAAGCAGTGAGTTTACATGTACAGCTGCAACAAAGACAAACATAATCAGTATAATATTGAAATCCAAATTTAGTCAGATAACTACAGTTACAAAAATGATAAGTGCCATTAATTCAAGGTTATGAATCTGCACTGTTTATCAGAGCGTCTGCGCTTGCCAGCTTTCATTTCCCAAACGATTTAGCCAGCGTGAGCGGCTCTAACGTTAGTCCTCGTAATAAACAGATACAGCTTTCCTCATTATTCGGCACCGTAACTCCAGCGTTTTATTTGATGAGTTTTCATCAACATTAAGATGAATGTAATAAGAGGGGATGGTGGAGATTGGGTCTGCAATGGATTTTAAAATGCTGATAGGAAAAAAGAAATCTCAGAAGGGAAAGTTTTTGTTGTGCTGTGTAGATAATTGTAGTGTCATCAGGCTACTTCCAGTGAACCACGCTGTCAGTCATAAATGAAAATATTTGGTAAACTGGTCAGCACGGGGTACGTGTGCCAGGGCTGGTAAAGCCATGGGTTTTTGTGTGGTCTGAGCCTCACCTGAAGCACTAAGCGATAGAAATAGATGATTACAGCGGAAGTTCTGGGGTTGTCTTAAAGCTAGGACAGCGTTTAAGGTCTGCTGTTCTATTATAGCTTCTGTCCTAACCCAATTTGCCTTCATGACAATACAGGTAAGATTTCAGACTTGAGAAGTGGCCCCTGGTTTCTATCTTCAAGACTGGACAGATATGAGTTTCTCTAAATTGGACCGTTTTACATCACACCGCTCTGAATGGCATAATATCTCAATGAAGAAATCATGCTGAAATTCTGAACAATCTTTGGATTTCCACTCATTTCAGAGTCTCTCAGCAGCTCTCACCGCTTTAGGCTTTCCATGTATGCATATGGAACGGCAGGGAGGTCCCAGAACAGAGCCATACTGCCAGAAATAATTACTGTAAATGGAAATTATTTTCTTTGACGTAGTGATTCCGACCGGAGTCCGTTTTACAGCTTGGCCTTTTTAAAAAACTGATTAACTGGATTACTCTTTAAAGTCGTCAGTGGATTAATTGATTCATAGTATAATTGAGAGTGACGGTGCGTTTGCATTTGGCAAACTCTCTCGGAGTGATTTGCAATTTAATGACATTACAGAGGTAGGCAAATGTAGCATTAGGCATCTTTCCCATGGACTTGCATAGGTATAGCATAGTGTGCTTGCCCAGAATGTGAATCGAATCCCGCTCTGCCACATAGAGAGCCCCCTGCTCCAGCAGCCTCCTCTGGTCCTACAGGCTGGCTTTTAGCAATGCTGCAGGTTAGTGTTCCAGCATTCAGGCAGCCACACTCTCTTTCCCTACAGGGCTGCTGGGCCAGAGGCCACGTCCACAGAGACTACTCAGCTCACACTTTCTCTTCTGTGCATGTGTGCTGGTCACTTCGGTGACTGCTGTGCTCTGTTAATAACCACTGAGGCCTGACCCTGACTGGCTGGTTGCCATCACCATTTCAGCCTGCCCTTACTTTGATTGGCCAGTTACCAGGCCAGTCTCCTGCGAGTGCACAGATGCAGCTAAAAGCCCTGTGCTGTCCCACGATACACTTCAGAGAAGACCACTCTCTTATTATCTTATTCTTTCTTTCCCTCTCTTTTTATTCATTCGTTCTTTCGCTCTCTCGCTCCTGCTCACTGGCTTCTCCCCGTCAGTATCCAGTGAGTAAAGGGAAAAAATTAGTCATCGCCGGTCGACTTCACTTGCTTTTTCTGCCCGCCAAGATAAATATATTCCTCCTGTTGTGAAATAGGAGAAGTTTCAGCAGTGGCATCGCTTCAGTTGGTTTCGCTTTAAATCAGAGAAAATGCATGTAGTAGAAGAGGATGAGGATTTTTGAAAATTGGCAGTCAGACTGAGAGGTGTATTTGCAAGAGAAACATGGGTGTAAGAGACATGGAAGCGCCAGCTTATGATGCAAAAGAGAGAAGCCCAGGATGAAATGATTATCAGATCCATCTCGCAGAAATAAACAGCTTCAGCAGAGGCCTTATGATGGTGGATCCACAGACATGAAACTGGCCAGATATCGCTACTTTATGAACAAGAAATACTTTATGAATAACTGTGTTTTCATTATTCTTTGGTGGAGCTACTACAAGCTATTTAAGACTAACGAGTTAAAGCCCGTCATGTTCATGTACTGTTTTGCTGTTGTTTGCAGAGAGTCAGCGAGCCTACCGCTTCGTTCAGGGCAAAGACTGGGGCTTCAAGAAGTTCATTAGGCGGGACTTTCTCCTGGACGAAGCCAATGGGCTCCTTCCTGACGACAAACTCACCCTCTTCTGTGAGGTAAGGCCCCATCTGATTGGCTATATTCTCGATCGCTGATACCTAATGGCATGTCTTGGGTTAGTAGAGTCGAAGCTGGTACAGTAGTAACGTGTTGTAGCTGGTGGAACTTGTTCCATTTGGATGCCCTTATCTCTTATTTAGAACAATGGAGAACTAAAGCTGAGCCTAAGACCAAGTTCTGTCCAAAGAGGGCTGTGGATACATGTGAATATTTTTACCAGATTAAATTCATGCTGATTACAGGTGTCATCACACCTAAAGAGGTCCGGACCAGCGTCTAAACCTAGGTTCATGTTTGTGTGACACTATACATTTGGTTTAGTAAGGTTTGGTGTCCAATTACGGCGTAGAGAGCTTTGCATGATAGCCAAGTCCTGCTGTCATCACCTACGCAGGTCTCCCTGACAGTGATTGGTTAGTAGAGGGGTGTCTAACCAAGACTCCTCATGCAGTCTGTGCATGAGCCTGAAGTGCTTTGGATATTGCAGTACCTCTGGAAACAGAAAAGATTCTCATATACACACCTGTCGATCGGAACCTGCTCAGCGAGTCTCGCTTCAGATTCTTTCGCTTTGAATGAAGCGATGCATTTAGCTCGTCTCAGCTTCCTGTGATTGAGTGCTTTCACACGGCACCCAAACCTGACCATTGTTCATTTGAACCGGACGTAGACCACCTCTTGGTTTACCAAATTCTGGTCCTCTGGTCTGGGCTGTGGTCCGTTGCCCACTTGCTGGTTAGGTAGTTGTAAAAGCACCCTAAGACTGAGGTGTTTATATGTGCACTCTAGCATGGCTCCTTCTCATGACTTAGCCTGTCTCCCCAACTTCCACTGACCACCACTCCGTGACACGAGTGGTGCAGCGGTGACTGCTACAGCTCACACTCAGCAGCCACTCATACACAGTGTGCACTGCGGAGCTATTCAGCAGACCTAGATACTGGGGATTCTCATTAATCACAAAGTTACACAGAGTTTCTGCCTTTCTTTCTATTTTGCTGGGACAATAATGTTAGAAAGAAGAGAGTACGTTTGTTTACCACTTTTGTGACTGGGCCTTCACTGTTTGGTTTTACTATTGATGCGTTACATTAAAGCTTTATTGAGACCTCATATAGCCACAGTATATAGCTAACTTGAAACTTTTCAGTGTGGCCTGCTCTAGAGACTTCTGTAGCACACAGTAGGAGACGAGTAAGCATGTTAAGTTTTGGTTTTTTGATTGGTTTTTGATTTTGTTGGACACGCCCCTTT
>JAMWET010002074.1:112500-150000 GCA_024036415.1 Prochilodus magdalenae | reverse complement strand
AGGGCTTTTATTACAGTGGCTAACGGCGAAGCGCTCTGTGTTGTGTTTTAGAGAGAGAGAGAGAAGGAGGTGTCTCCAGCTGTAATGCAATAACATGCTGGCAGAAAGCATCCGAGGGGTTACGCACTTACTGACGCATCGTTTAAACTGGAAGCTCCCTCGGCCTTGATTTCGCATTCGGAATGCTTGACGCCGACAATAGGGAATCTCTACAGGCTAGCACTTTTGCCCTAGGACGGCATTCCTACATCTCTTTCTAGGAGGAAGCAACCATGACGTTGTAATGCTTTCCTGATCAGGGTTGATCCGTGTGCCCAGTGAAGCTATTTCTAGTATAGTTATTGTATATGAATAACGGTCATACACCACTTACATTTTATTATTACTGTATATTACTATAACTGAATCACTTATGAGCTCTTACTGATCCAAGTTCCCTTCTGAATGTTGCCACTGTCGGACGAGCTGTAGACACCTCTCTCTTCCACACAGTACATACATACATTGTGTCTCCAAAATGATGCCTCTTTTAGGAGGAACTATTATAAACTTCTAATTGATGTGAAAGGACTGAGATTTTATTGCAAATGGATCAGATGAGTTAGAAATTTGTGCATTCTTTAATATGACCTCTGCAGCTATATTTTACTCACTAATTTGGTATTTTATTATTTAATATGTAATTCAAGATTTTAATGAAAAAGTTATTTTTGTTTAAAAAAAAAATCTACATATGGAGAATAAGCTTAAGCTGCGGCAGACCATGTGCATTGTTTTGGGGGTGGGAACGATATAATTGGGATTTTAATTGTTTGATTTATTTTTTGATTTGTGGAAAATATCGTGCTAATTATTATGATGAATAATAATGTTATTAATTAATATTTTAGATATTTTATATAGATAATATTTTATTTTTTAGAATTAATTTAGATACTAGATATATTTTTTGATATAACACTTAGACATTAACTTAATTACTTGCATTCCTTTTATTTTTTACATACTGTTCAGCACTAAAGCCCAGTAAACAGGAATGATGGGGTCTTTAATTAAACACGCAGTTGTTCGGTAGGTACTGATGCTGTTCACGGTATGCTCAGAACAGCACAGTCACAGTAACGCTGACTTACCGTCGTGTTATCTGGTTTAAGTAATGCTGTCAGCTCTAGAAGAGAGTGATGGACCCAGTCACGGTGGTGTGGTGAGCAGGTTGGTTACGGTCGTTATGTGTTTTTTATTTTAGTTTAGCTCCAGAAAGTCATGTGTGAGGGTGCGTACGGTTTTGCCATTTGTCTCGTCCTTTCCTTTCGTCCTCTCTTCATCCTCGCTCGCCACTCTTCTGCAACTTACTAATGAGCGAGTGATGAATGTGTGCGCGTGTGCCCCTGTGAGTGTGTGTATCGCAGCCTGTTTCCCACAGCTGCTTTCATTAATCACACTGCAGGGGGGAGCTGAGTTGACTGACCACACATGCATGCGTGTGCATTTATACACGCAGACGGGCGGACAGACGGACGGACACGTGTATATGCTTAACTTTCATCTCCCTCATTAGTTGCTCATTAGGTACATGTACACGTACAGTTTCACTGTGTAATCAAGATGCTGAGTTTTTCTGTTGTTGTGTTTCTGTGGAAATGTGGGGTGGGGGAGGAATTCTGAACAGCTGCAGACTTTTGGATTCCAGTGTATACAGAATGAAATGAGGGATTTTTGGTCACAAATAATTGTTTGCCAGATGAATGAGTAAAATTCCAGTCAGGTGTTCATGCCAGCTTTGCACTGAATGGATACTGTATTATAAAATGGCTTTTCGGAATGTTACCACATACTAGTGGCATCCCGAAAACGTTTTCCTCCTGCACTCTGGAGCACACTGTGGCTCTAACATCAAACCTGTGAGCGTTTATAAGTCCAGGTTTCTTGTTTTATTGCAGCGGATTACCAGCAAGTGTCTTCATTGACCTTCAGAGGGGTATAAACATACCACTCGTAGATGATTAGATAAAGACTATGCAGACAACGTTTGAGCTTATTAATAACTATTTTACAGACATTATCCAACTTGTTGTGACTTTAATTCCTTGAACGGCTGTTGGCTGCAATTAAAAGCTTAAAATAGCAGTATTATCTTCAGCGTGTTCCTGCGTTCCTGAGGAAATATGTCGTTGTGAAGAGGAAAAAACATTGTAGAGTCGGTGCCCGTGCATGATGAGGAGCTGATGCTGAAATAAACCAAGCCATAACTTTAATAGCTAAATGGCTGAACTGTTTAAAGCTTTAATAAAGAACTGAGGAAGTGTGTCGGTGGTCTCTTATGCAGATATCCATATACAGAGGTTTGCTGTCTGGATAAATGATTTAAATATATAGATTCCCCAGATCCTCCCTGCTTCTTGTTAAGCTTGATGCTGCTGCTAGAATGCAACTCTGAATTGACATCAGACATGAAAGAACTGCCTTAGTTATTAGTGATCGGAGTTGATTGAAGCCTGTTTGTGCAGATGAGACTCAGGTTAATGTTAAATCCTCACAGTGAGTGCAGCCCAAGGAAAATGACGTCCTTGCCCACATTTCCTACTCCTTGTACAAGCCCATGGTGATAAATCGACTTCTGTTTTTTTGAATACAGGCAGCTGTGGTGTAACATTCATTATAAAGTGAAGGTCGTTATTTATTTATTAGGGCAGCTTTTAAAAATGAACAGTGTAATATATTTGAATTGAAGTCAATTACAGCGTAGAGTGTTTCATTATACAGGGACACCTGCAACTTGTTTGGTATTTAGAAGGCGCAGATTAGAAGGAGCTGCTTATAATGAAACGAAGGGATACAGTGCATGCTCTTTGCTTGTCATCAGTCTTCTCATTTTACGCCTCTGATCCTTTTTACTTTCTTTAACAAATATACTCTCTCTCTCTCCGCCTTTCTTTCTCTCTTTCTCTCTTCCCTGAGGTGAACATTTAGTCCTCCATTAAGGACATACAAGGGTCCTTGACATTTAATTTCCTGTTTGCAGTGCACTTTTCCCCTCTGCCTGTGTACCACTCTCTACCGCACTCTCCGTTCTTTTGTGTTCATGTGTCGGTGCGTTACATTCTGCGTGCATTTGGTTTTTGAGTTTGGGCTGTGTGTGTTCCACATTGTTGCTCGTGTGTGTTTCGTGTTCCTGTATGAGATCTCTATGAAGTTCAGGTTTGGCTGAAGTATTGCTGGAATCAAGTCGGTGTCAAGGTACCAAGCGCTGTTACCCTGTCTTTAGTAAATGAAGACACTCAACTGGAAACCCTTTAGAAAATTTTAATTAGGGCTATGCACTTGACTGATGTGGACTTGTCTCGCATGAGTGATGTATAACATTTGGTTTTGTTTGAACATTAATTCATTAAATTGTTTATTTTTCTTTGTCTTTCTGTGCTGACACACCGAGTACCCATATATGCCTTTCGGTTTCCAATATTAGCACCTCAAAATATTAAACAAATACTTGTCTACCTGTGCACATTTCTAATTTCACTGGTCTCAAATCTTACAGCGCTGTTTTACAGAGACTTCTCAATCGTCCTTGATCAGTTGCTTACCGATGTCACAGTCCCTTTTAGGAGAGTTTAAGTTTGATCCCTGGCAAGGAGTCAAAATAAAGCAGGGTCATAGGCCTGGCTTTGTCTAGGTGGCCTTTTTATTGGCATGACACTAGATAGGGTTAGTGTTCCCCTCTGACCTTGTTAAGATAACCAGTGGTGTTGGTTTAGCATCCGTTTCATGTGTGGCTAGCTTGGCCTGACTTGGACCTAGCATGTTGTAACCTATGTGGAGGTCTATCTGCTGCCATGGCAGACCCTTCTGTTCATATTACTGGGATACTGTAAGACTGCTCTATCATGAAGCGATGGAACAAAATGGTTTCCTTGGAAAGCAGGGAGTCGTATCTGTAATTTAATAAAAGGTGAATCAGCTAAAAACAGACAAACAATAACTTGCATCTGGTGGCTTTGCAAGCCGTATAAGGAATATGCGTATGCAGAATCACTTTATTTCTGCATTGAAACATAAAATGAAATGAAATTAAAAGATATTAAATAAGAGTAGAGAGAAGAGCCGTTGTGAAAGTCAAAGGGGAACATCTGAATATGTGCCTGTGAAAGCATTAAAAGGCGTGAGCTACCTCTTTTATGTAATTTTATCTTGGTGTGTGTGTGTGTGTGTGTGTGTGTGTGTGTGTGAGCTGTTTGTATTTTGAGTGTGTGTATATATAGAGTATACGCACTTGAGGTGTATTTTTCTCTGTGTCCGTGCTCTCCTGTGTGTGTCCTGTAGAGAGATAAATGAATGTGCTTACTATCTGCAGGAACAGGTGGCAAAGTCAGCATGGTGGCCCTCGACGCATGCTTACACACACACCACAAACAAATGGAAGCAATTTGTGTAAATGAAGAGATAAGTAGATGTCTGCCCTTGTTCGACACTCTAGTGTCCCTCCTGAGCACCTGTAGTTAACGGTCTCAGTTCACTTCAGAACATGCTTGTCATTTTGACTGAAACGCGCTCTTCTAAATACGTGCATTAACATCTGCCTTCCCTTCACTGCTGGTGCTTGGAGCCGGATTTCAGCTTACAGGGATGCTCGTGTGAGGCGTGTACAAGTGCCACACTCAGGGCATTCCTCCGTGTTCTCTGATTTCAGGGTTAAAATAGAGGGTCTAGAACTGGAATGGTTAAGCGTGTATGAGATTATTAGTGGATGATACATGTTGCATAAAAAATTGGAAAACATTTTTACATTTTTTTTTTTTTTTTCCAACATTGGAATTGCACTTGAGTAGAGCTGGCTGTACTGATACCAGCCTGAAAATTCATTTAAACCTAGATGACATTAAATTTCTGATTGAAGTACTTCACTTGATGATATAATCATTTAAAAGTAGTGTGTGTAATCATCTGAAGGTCTAACTGTAGAAACCCAAAGCCGGTAGACAGCTAACATCATCATGCAGTGTGAGGGAGTGCTATTTCAGGGACATTCCATGTGTTAAAGGATTGCATCAGGTCCATTCCTCTTTTTCCACCTGATACATGACTCAGCATTTACTGCTGGTATCGGCCCAATAGGAATACCTGGCATCGAATCTGTGCCAAATGACTTGGCATACCGTTTTTGCCTATGTAGTCACTGACGCACGATGATGTGCATAGCATACAAAATAACTGCAGCCCACAAACTCCGTATTGCTGTAATTGGTATTGACCCAGAAATTCTGTATGGTATATCCCTAAGAATATTAGTCAGCTGATCACAGTAACAGGACGCTTGTGGTACTTCAGCTAATTGGTATTGGTTTTGTTTGTGTGTGTGCAGGTGAGTGTGGTGCAGGACTCTGTGAATATCTCGGGGCAGAACACTATGAACATGGTCAAGGTTCCGGACTGCAGACTGGCTGATGAGCTGGGCGGACTCTGGGAACACTCTCGCTTCACCGACTGCTTGCTCTGCGTAGCTGGGCAAGAGTTCCAGGCACACAAAGCCATCCTGGCAGGTAACAAACACACACAGAGGTTGCAGCTTGTGCTGTTGAATAAACAATGTTTCCTCCATAGTACCTGTGCTGCATTCTGCTCACCGGCAGTAGCACTAACAACTCTCATTGCATCAGGACCTGACATACCTGTGGTGTCTAATATGAATAGAATAACTTAGAATTGCACAAAGTAGTTAGATCATATAGATGATAACACTGCCTGATCAATATCTGCTGCACTTACAACACATACTCGTTGACCACAGTAGGCATGTAATATCACAATAATTACACAACTTTTTAATATCTGTTTGCAATTTTATCATTTTATGATTGAAGTAAATTTAATACAATCAATTTTATTCGTCCCTGAGGGGCAATTCATAAATGATAACGGAGCTACTTTGCATAACTAAAAAATCCTGCTACTTTCTAGACTGTGGTACAGTGCAGTGGTCTGTGGGCTCCTGCATGCATTGGCTTGGTTCACGCTTCTTCGCATGACATTGAAATTTGGTCCCCTTCCCAAGATGATGTATATGAGACCCTCAAGACCACGGAATGCAGACCTGTAATGCAGTGACTGTATTTTAAAGTGTACAATCATTATGTTGGTGTCTGTTGCATATTATGGTACACTTTATTATTGGATATCAAATTCTGATGTGTTGCCCAGAAAACTTGTTCACACAAAGTAGACTATAATAAAATATGATATAAATAATATAATATAATAAATAATAGTGGTCACTAGTATCAGCCTCAGATACTCTGCCCGCAGGGAACATGTTTCAACCTTTATACGTAAAACTATGGGTGTTTTGTCAGTTGCATTCTGTTCAGCTTCGTCACGCCTTGTATGTCCTTCACACGTCCTTGTATGTGCACTTCTGTGTTTCACTCATTCATTTAGACAGGAAGCAAACTTTTTTTTTGGGGGGGGGGATCACCTAAAGTGAAATCGGCATATCAGTAATATCCATGCGGATTTTCACGATCACCATACTCCACATTTCATGCCAAAGCCGCAGGCTGTGATTGGTGGAATGGCATGTCAATCAGACTGCCTCATGCTGACACGGTACACGTTTTTGGTCATGCTATGCAGTGAAAAGCGCTGGACTCTGTCAGTAAGCAGATATTAAGTCTCACTTTACAAGACAAATGGGAAGCTCCTGAGGTACCTCCTTATTGGCTGCCATTATAAGCGTGTTCTGTACAGGGTAATAACTGCTGTAGTCGAACATGTGCTACAGATTCAGCAGAAAGGCGTCAGCTTGAAAAGAGCGTTTACTGCGGCTCTTCACTTCTCCTAGCTGTGCAGCGGAGTACAGGAGCATGTCTCATAATTCTAGTTCATTAGAAACAAAAGCACTCCAGCTCATTCTCCTTACCTCCCTCCATCCTCTCTCCACCCCTCCCTCTGTCTCTCGGTCTGTCGCTCACTCGCTCACTCGACTTCTGTCCCAGCTAAGGCGGGGTTCCTCGTTATCTCGCCATATCAGCCTGTGGCTCGTTAATTGCCGAGGAGACGGGCAAACGGGGCAAGCTGATTGGCTGAGAGTAGCTGGTGTGATTAGTGCAGTCTTTGCAGTCAGAGAATGTGCCAGACTTCACCTGGAATTCTGAAGCTGTCAGAGTAAGCCATGTAGATCTGAAACTGTATCCTATCTCACTCCAGGCGTGGGTGGCGATCTAGTATTGGAATAAGCCTGACAAACAAGTGTTTTGTAGCTTAAAGTGAACTTGCCCTACCCTTGGTGCTCTCGTTCAGACATGTTGTAACATACGGACCAACGTACTGTCTCCTGAGACATTATCAGAGGAACAGGTGGCTCACTGGTTAGAGGATGCAGATGCGTCTCAGTGGGTGTTGGATAAATGAACGCATTTACATCATCCAGAAAATTGAAGTTAAAATACACTGATAGTTAACCAGGTTCCATTTATACCCAGGCAATGCAGAGGGTGTGGGTGTGTGTGTGTGTGTGTGTGTGTATATGTGTACATATATGTGTATGTATATTAAAGGCCCAGTAACTAAAGGATATGTTCTGCCATTCAGTTAAGGGCTGATTGCCTTGTTGGTCAGGACATCTCATATTCAACTTTTATTCAATCATCAATTTAAAAAAAATCATAAACTTTTTCATATTCTTACATTATGATAAATAAACGTTTTAGGTACTGCTGTCTGTCCAACAGTTCTGCCAGCTATTCCACTGAAATTACTTTTGTTTATGGAGTTGTAGCTAAAAGAATGTCGGAGTGACTTGTCTGTGAGGATTTTGACCCATAAAGGGGACATGTTGTGCTTTTCTATTTTTTTCCTTTCTTGTTCAAGCAGCTTTTTGTGCAGGTAAATGTTCTGCAAAGTTATAAAGCCCAAAGTTATAAAGTACATGCCAGAGTGAGAAACATCCCTCCCACAGAAAGCACTTTTCTCAGCTGCCTGAAATGCTGTTTTGAAATTCCAGCCCTTTTTCTGTTACATGGTGACATCATCTTGTAAAACAGTCCTTATAGCCTGCCTGCCAGCAAGCTTGTCAGTGGGATCATTGGAAAGTGGGCCAAAAAGACACGAGTGTAAACACAGATGTGCAATATGAGAGAGCAATTGTGTTTTGGGTAAATTGAAGCATGTAAGTGTATTCTAGCAGACCCCAAAGTAAAATTCTAAACACAGACAGTTGAGTAAAGTGTGTCTCTTTATATAGTAATGGGCAGTTTGGCCAGGTGTGTATACCATTGTGTAATTATTTCTCTATATTTATAAACCTCTCTCCCTCTCTCCCTACAGCTCGCTCGCCAGTTTTCAGTGCCATGTTTGAGCATGAAATGGAGGAGAGCAAAAAGGTGAGTCAGCCCCCCTGGCTCCATTTCTTCCCCCCTCTCTCCGTCTCTGTGTTGCCTTGTCTGGCTTTTATTCTCTCATTAAACTTCAAAAGGAGAAACAAAGCTCCCATCCTGTTGGAAGCAGTGAAAGACACAGAGCCCCATCAAACTGTTGTGTGTGTGTGTGCGCACGTGTGCATGTGCACACACTCTAAACCTACTTGATATTCTTAGATCAAGTGTTATTCTAATATCTCAATTAGTCTTCCTGCAGTGTGAAAGTGCATCAGTGATTTGTCTTTAGGGGATGTGTCTGCGGTCTGCACTCTTCAGCAAACAGAAGCAGGCCAGTGGATAATGTCTGTATTTAAAGGGGCCGGTACAGATACGCGAATGTTTTCAGAGCTGTATATTCGGGATGGGCAGCGTTACTATATTGTTACTATGACAGCCTGTGTCAGAACACAGTGTGTACTCTTGTGTGCAGTACCAGTAACAAGTAACACTGAATGTCAGTGTAACCTAATTGTAGGTGTTGTAGTAGTCGTTGTGTTGTGTAGTTGTTGTAGTCATTTTAATCTGTTCCAAAAATTCTGATGCATATCGTGGAACAAAAATATTGTGTTATTACAACATTTTCGCCAGGTTGGCACCCTTACTCTGTATATTAGTGGTGAGCATTGTGGCAGAAATGTAATATTTATTATGAAATTTTCACAATACTTGGTGTTCAATACACATTTGTATATACACAATACACAGAATACACAGTTTCCAGACGTGTTTAACTATTATATCATTGATGTATATTTAACCATCCATATACTGCACTGCACTATATGTAGTAAAATAAGATTAATTATGCTCTAATAATTGATTTTTTAAAAAATAGTCAAGATTTCTGATCTGCTCAGAAAAAAAGCATACTATGACACATTATGATGTTATTTGTCTCAATAACAATATTTGTATACTATCTGTGTGTGTGTGTGTGTATGCCAGAATCAGTTACAATCAATCAAAAAGGTACAATTGATTATTACGATGTTCTTACGCATGTATCTATTGTTAAAACCTGAACAGTGTTAACATATGCTATATTTATGCTTAGTGGACATTTTTCCAGTTAAAATATCCTTCTAAACTGCACCAAAATTTGATCTAGTTGAGCTCTGGTGAGATTGGAAGTTTCATGATGCATGGAATTTTTTTTCTACCAATGAAAAATGAATTGGTGTGAGAAGAGATTTCCAGTCCTGGTCTAGTAACAGGCAGTGCCGTACACCCTCCTTTATTCTTGAATAAACCATGCTTGTAAATTACAACACGCTGTCTATATTTAATCAGTTGAACTTGGGCTGCTTTTTCTGAACATGATGAGTCGGTCACTACATTGTCATATCGTTGTCATAACCCAGCCTTTGCTGACACCAGTGGTACCAACATAAAGTCTTTTCCTTATAGTGACACACTTCCAGATACAGGCTTTTCCCCATTCTGCTTTTTCTCTGCTCACTTCTCATCACTTCCTGCCTTTGACCACCTGCTGGTTCACTGCGCCTCCTTCTCCCCTGTCTTCTCTTGTCTTTTTCACCCCCCCACATCCCTCTTTCCCAGAATTTCATCATGCCTTGTTTTTGGGATGAGATGTGCTTGCGTTTGGGATTTCTAGACTTGGCTCCGGAGAAGCGGTTTGAAGACATTTCCTGTTTTTCGTAAGGGAGGTGCCCCATCCGATCCATTTTTGCAGGGATCACGTAAATGCCTGGACAATGTGTACATGTGCACACACATTGAGGGTGATTTTATGTAAATATTTAAGCGGCTGAGGCTGACTACTGTGCATTTCTGAGAAAGTAGTATTGTAAAGATTGTATAGATTTGCGTCTAGGACTCTTCATTCAGTGCACCTCCTATATCTGCACTCTGTCCATTTTATCTGCCCACTTAAAATAGAGGAGCATTACCACCACAGCCTGTAACTGTAAAACTACAAATTGAGCCAATGAAATAAACAGTACAGGACATCTACCTGTATTTATATTTAGTTCATAAACAATAGTGTGCAAAATTAAGAGACCACAGTTCATTAATTTTCTTGTTATTTGTGAGATGACGTGTTCTGTCCATTTTATACTCCAAACAGTAGAGGGCAGCATATCATCGGAAAGTTGTGGTGCCCACCCCTATCATAAGAAACAAGAAATTACACAGCCCCAACCCTCAGTGTTAGTGTTAAGAGTCTTTATAATATGTCCAAGTTCAGCATCAAACTTCATCCCTTCGCTTGGCAAGGGCGTCTCCAGTGTTGCTTCTGTTTATATCACTTCTTTTGTTAGCAGCTGGGCGTGGTCCTTTGTCAACAGTGGGTCGAAGCCGCCACTTGTCATGAGCTTTTCACTGGCTACGTGCTCTTAAGTTATCTAACTGAGAGCTGAGCTTAACATGGTTGACATCCTCTACATGTTTATACATCCTCTAATTATTAGACTGATTCCGCTCAATGTCACAGTGACTCACTACTGCCACCTAAGGGTGCAAGATGGTATTACGAAACAGGATGTGCCTAAACCAGCCTGTAGGTATCTCTACTATAGGATACATAAGTGCATTATGGTGTACTGGCAGAACTGACGTTCTGTTGATAGTTTGAGATCAATCTGTAATGTTTTAAACTAAATATTTTACGTATTGCAGCGTTAAGTAAGTTAATCCTTTTTTCTGAGATGTTTCTGGAAGGCTGGATTTTAGCTGACCCAAAACGCAGGTTATTACAGCATATAAAGAAAATAGGACTCCTATCATCCTGGTACATCACTATTGGTTCAGTTCTTTAAATAAACCGTGAGAAAACTGCTTAAAGTTATGTGCCTTTAACTCTCAAGAAACTGTTCCTCAGAACAGGAAGTAGAAGCTGTTTGTGTTCTCAGATCAATGGACTGGCCACCCCAGAGCCCAAACCTCAACATCGTTGAGTGTAGTTGGGATTCTTAGATTATGAGACTCCTAAACTTTGATGGAATCTCTGCAGATTTTTTGGAAAAGCAGAAAACAAGTGTTAAGGGACTAAGGGCGTTTAAACGTTGACATTAAACACTGAAAAATGGGATGGATTTACGCCCTTTTCTTGAATCAGTAAAACAAATGACTTGTGCTCGATGTCCGTTTTGACTGGATGTTAAATTAAGGAAGGGTGGTCACTGAGTTATATTTCATGTAATGTTTTTGAGCAGTCATGCCTGAAGGCCACACTGACGGAGCGGCTGGGCAGATAATGAATCATTCAGTGATGAAAGATGAAGAAAGCAATAAGGAAATGCCTCTTAATTGCGTTTAAGTGATCTCCCTAATCATTGAGCAGGGGATAAACAGATGAACAAAGGCATGTGTAGAGTGGAAGGAGCTGAAGAAAGGGATGTCAGTGGTCTGTAGCAGAGATGGATGGATGTATAAGGGCATGTCTAAGGATTGAGTGGGGTATATGTGTAACCCTGCACTTAAACTGCGTTCCTCACTTTGTTTGTGGTGGCCGTTGATAAATGGCTTTACCGATGAAGGTGGGCTTTAAGCCGGGCTTTGACCTTGTCATTGTTCAGGGAGTAAGTGAGCTTGATTTAGATTTGTGGGTTTCATATACTTGTTTTTCACTCTTCACTTTTTGCTTATTCACAGTTATTGTAGAAGGAGGTGTTCGTGTGCGCGGTGTATTGCGTCAAACAGCCATTTTAGCAGGAGTGACCTGGGTCAGGCTGTTTGGGTTTCTGTGAAAGCGATAAAGCTGAGCTGTAATTGGTTCACTGGCGGAGCGGGAGAAAGGTGTTAGGTTGCTGTTACGGCAACGGCAAGCGATAAAGAGCGCTCAGTACAGTGGCCCGAGGCTAGAGAAAGGGATAGTGAGAGAGAGCATGTAGGATTAAAGTGGAATGCCACAGATTTTCAAAGTATCTGTGTAACTGTGAAGGCGTAAACATTCAGGGTGGTATGATGATAAATCTGACATTTGCAGAGAAACTTTCTCGAGATGCTCGTTCACAGGAGAAGGAACCAGACATCTGCTGAAAGTTGTTAAACCCCTTATCATTTATTTATTTATATCATTTTTAGACATAATGATCCAACATTAAATGTCCTTGTTGGGAAAGATATATGAACCTCTAGAACTGTCGGTTTGTATTGGGGATAGTTAGTTGGATGACACTCAGGTGACTGGCCCTACCGTATTTAAACTCATCAAGTCTGCTCTTTGCTACACACATTTATTAATTCATGCCATAACCAACATACTGTCAGGCTGTAACCAGGTTCAGTCAGTCAGCTTTGGAATCAACATGTGGTGATTGGTCTGGGTCTAGACAGAATGGGCCTCATTCACTTCTTATGAAGCGTGGCAGCCATCTATGAATTGGACAGAAGGTGGGTTGTGCAAAAAGCCAACAGACCTGATAACACCAGTTAGTCGAAAGTGTTGCATTATAGAATGGTGTCACCGAAGTGAAGATCTTAATCCTGTAGAAATGTTGGGGCAGAACGTCGACTGTGATGTTCCTGATAAAAAGTCTTTACATTTCTCTACATTGCACCAGTTCACATCAAACTTTTACATCAGTGAGTGAATTATGCAAAAATAAAACACCCATTAAGTCTGGAAAATCAACCTGAAGGAAGGAAAAAGGCTTAGAGGTTCATTTTGTGACTGTAGGCCTTCCTTTCTATTGCCTTCAGAGAGCGTTCTGTTCTTGTGTCTCAGCATATTGAAGTTATTTGTGAAAAGGCACCAGTGTTTGAAATGTGTGTGCTTGCATATGATTGCTGTGACCCTGTTGTCCCCTTCTTTATTTAGAAGGCCTGTGTGGTGCACATGGGTGTGCTGGCTGGTGTGTTGACGTGGTTTGTTCTAGGGTTGGGCTGGTCAGAGAGTCTGTGTGTAGCGAATACAGGGCTTGAGGTGTGTGTGCGTGTTCATGTGCATGTCAGTGTTGTGTTGAGAGTATTTGGCTGTGTATGAGTGGTGTAGCAGACACAGGGTACAGCTTGAAATATTTTTCTGAATCCGATGGCACCTGACTTTTTTTCGCTGTTCGTTTAGATTTGGTTAAATTGCTTTTCCTCAAATATTCAGCCACAGGTTTAAATATCACTTTCTGGCTTCACAGAAATATTTGCGATGTTGTTGTTTAAAAAGACTTTGGGTCCAGTTCAAACTGAATTTTGGCAGGGTACTTTCAGATTCAGACTATTTTGTGCTAGGATATAGTTATGGTAGAACTTTTATCAGACCTGTTGGGTCCAATCAGATTTTCTTAGGCTGCATTCAGGGTCTTGGAGACAGTTGAGTTCAGACATAATTACGTTTTGTTATCCTAAAGTCTGGAACATTTGTGGCTGGTGTAGCTCAGCGGATAAGACCACTACCCGCCAACATCACATGTGGGAGACTGGGGTTCAAATCCCGGTCTGGGTGACTATGCTGTGCTACACCAATGAGAGTCTTTGGGCGAGACTCCTAACACCACATTGGCCCACCTGTAAGTCGCTCTGGATAAGAGCGTCAGCTAAATGCCGTAAATGTAAATGGAACAGCAATGCAATATAATGCAAGTGACCTTAAAGTATTAACAGCTCGTCTTGTGTATCTTGTTATTGTGCTGTTGCAGTTGTACTCTGACTGAATTTTGTTGAGCTGAAGTCAATCTTGTGTTGAGCTTAAAGTTTTGTCAGGCTGCAGTCGGGCTCTGAAATTCGTCAGGCTCAGACAGAACTTTGTCAGGCTCAGACAGCTTTGGCAGGCTGCAGCTGGGCTCAAACAGAACTTTGTTGGGCTACGGTTGGGTTCAGACAAAACTGTTTGAGGTCTAAACAGCTTGGCTGGGCTGTAATCAAGCTTGGACAGCCAGCTTTGCATTCAAGATGTGGTGGTTGGTCCATGTGATTGGACCATGTGGTTGGACCTGAATGAGGTCCGGTGTTCTCAGCGTATATTCAAGTTCAGACTAGAACTTTAGGCCTGATTAAAGCGCTGTCACAGTGGTGGCGTTGTTTTCTTTGTGCAGCAGTAAGGTGGCCACATTGGCCTTTTTTGTGTGGAAGGGAGCGGTGGAGTGGAATGGAGCAAAAGACAGAACACAGGATAGCCTCACCTTCCTACTGCAATAGACTTTCAGCTTCAGTACTCTTCGCTAGCGGAGCAGCACTGTAGAGCTAGATCCAGAGCCAGTTAAATTAACTTTGCCTTGGAAGCAGCCAGAGCTGGAGCCAGTACAGTCTACACAGCCAACTATGTAAAACTGTGTAGCCATAACTAAGCAACACATTTCTTATTATGGCTCTCTTCAGTTCGGCCGTCTGGTTTCCTCCTCACTTTGTGAGGCTTGCAGTAAACAGACAAATTAGTAGTAAGCTAACTTTTAGATCTAGGCCTAGACCTAATGAGTCTGAGACCTTCATGTCGTGTGCACTGTGTTGCACTGTGTGTGATATATTGCCATGCTTTGATGAACATTATACAGAATAAACATTATGCTCTTTCATTTACAAGTGTCTGTGTGAAAGAGTGCAGGGTTTGGATGTCTGTATGTGGATTTAACGCTCCTGTGTAATACAGTTTTGTAGTATTGTTGGAAGACAGTGAGGATGCTTCTGGAAGGCAGAAGTGAGCTGCATTGTTGCATTGAATGTACTTTTAAGAAATTAACACGTTTTTATGTCTTGCTGTGCAGAATCGAGTGGAGATTAATGACGTGGAGCCAGAAGTGTTCAAGGAGATGATGTGCTTCATCTACACTGGCAAAGCGCCCAACCTTGACAAGATGGCAGACGATTTGCTCGCTGCTGCTGATAAGGTACACATGCACTCGCTAGGGTCCATGCAATGCATGCATTAATCGATAATGCTGAGGTCTTAACATAAATACGAAGTTGCTTGTTTTTCGAAAACTATTATTACAGTTAAAGTAAAAAATAAAACAAGATGCATCCAGACCCAACCTTTAACATGGTAAAACATGAAAAAGAACGAAAAGCCTCTTTGACCATGTTATGTTGGCTGATATCATGTATTTTAGAATTGGTCCAAGCTCATTATAGCCTATATTGCAGTATGTCAGTAAGCTGATAATATTTTTATTAATATTGACAGCCTGCGGTTTTATGTCTCTTATAGTTTTATGTCGCCAATAGTGCCCTGATATATAGATCTGTCCTTTTATCGTTTGGGATCTAAACTCGCAGAGCCTTAAATAGTTTTGCCATCAGGAAATTAACTAAACTAACTAGTACAAGTCATACCATGTTTCCCTAAATCACAGCAATACAGGCTAATTATGGCAACTTGTGAATTTGTCACAATAAAATGAGAGACAACAGATGAGAAAACGTAGAAGATAAACTCCACAAAGAATTGGGTATTCTATAATATTTACATTGCAACTGATGGATTCTGCTGTTATTGAGAACTGGCAACCATATCAGTCAGTTAACCCTTACACTAAAATACAATAAATAAATAAAAATAAATAAAATAAGTGGTATTGGCCTGTTAAAATCAGCCACAAACTTTTAATATCAGTCAGACTATGGTGTACCTCCGTCATGAAGTCTTCATATTGGTTGGCCCCGATCATACCTCATATTCCTCTTTTTTCATATCAAGAATAAGGAGTATTTTAAGCTGCACTCATTAAACATCTCTTTTGGGCTCCTGTTTGTTTTGCTCAAGGTTTTCTCTTCATTGTGCAAACGCCTCACTCATTCCATCCCCTAATTACGCTCGCTCTCACCTCTCAGTCTCTTGTACTGTGTGGCCGTCTCCAGCCTTATCCTGCTTCATAATGGGATGCTATTCATAGGACTTCTCATAATGCAGCTTATGTACCTTTGTATATTCCTTTATTTGAGAAAGAGCAAGCGTGTGTGTGCGTGTGCGTGTGTGCGTGTGTGTGTGTGTGCGTGTGCGCATCTTTATATCTTGAAGACCATCTAAAGCTACTCTAAAACTTTCCCGTCACTGTAGGATGTGCTCATTTCTTATGTGACCCTTGTCTCCATGTGTCCCCCTGTGCGCGGATGGTGCACTCTCTTGTCGTGTAACGCTCTGAAGCCCCTCACACTTTCTCTGTGTCTTGTGGGTGTTTGTGTTTTCTCCTTTGGTGTGTGTCCAGATGTGCCTACATGTTTTTGATGGCAGTTAAAGGACATGCCAGGTCTCGAAGGACAAAAGATGCTTTTAGTTTGAGGTTTCTCTGAATGTCACATCTCTGTGTCTTACAAGTTCCATTATATCTGTAAACAGTAAACATAGTAGATACAGAGGAAGCTGCACTGTAACTTCTCAAAGGGAGGAAAGTAATGAGGAGGTACTGAAAGCTTTAGATCATGATGATTTATGCATGGTTTGACCCTCTCGCTCTCTCTTTCTGTCCATCTCTCTCTGGGGCAGTATGCGCTGGAGCGTCTGAAGGTGATGTGTGAAGACGCTCTGTGTACGAGTCTTTCCGTGGAGAATGCAGCAGAGATCTTGATTCTGGCGGACCTGCATAGCGCTGACCAGCTCAAAACACAGGCTGTTGACTTCATCAACTAGTAAGTGACTGAACTCCTACTCTGAACATACTTTCCTGACACACAAAAGACCAATTCTGATTGGTTAATATTAGGGTACCTTTAAGGAAAAATCCCCCCAGGCTAAGACGGCCCTCCTTATTTTTTCCTAATTTTTTTTCCTAACATTTTCTGATCAAATTGTGGGGTTTTCCCAAACTCCATGTTAGTAAGTAGGTAATATGAGCTCAATTATACACCATATAGTGTAGGAGCCCCCCTCTTTCACCCCCTCACTGAATATGATTGTGTGTGTGTGCTGGTCTATTAGAGTACAGTTACAGTAGCATGACACATTAACTTACATTGTGTAGTGTTTGTACATGTGTCAGCCTATTCTATATTTCGTTAACAGCAGAATTGAATGTCAAAATAAGGCCAAATTATTTGGAAAGATTTATAAACAAGAGCATTAAAAAGGATTAAAATTATTCAATAGAAGCTTGTAGTGTGTTTTGTGGTTATGTCTGTCCAAAAATGGATATAAGAGAGAGCAGTTAATTTGTTGACTGTGTGTGCTGGACTGGAGCAGATGTATAGTATGCCCACATTTCCCCCTTGGGTCTATATCACTGTATTGATCTGTGCTATAGTGGTGTCACACAAGGTTCTCAATAACCAGTCATTAGATTTGTTACTGTGGCTGTGAGCGTCCTGACCAATCACAGTTCCAGCTGAGCGTTTCTGTGTGAATTATTACGGCCCATCTGAGAGGCGTATTGTACTGTGCTGCAGTTAATCTGATTAAACAAAGTAACTAAGACTTGCATATACATACTATAATGTAATGTAAGGGGACACAGTTTATGATATAATTTATAATAAGTTTCACCACAATATTTAAAACAATGGTTCAAACAATGCATGTAATGTGTTGTAAATATGGACACAATGGCCGATAAGAAGTACTTATACTAACTCTGTCTAACTCCTAATAGTCCTAATATTTATATATATATATACATAAAACATTTTTTTTTTTTTTTACAAGAACATACTTGGCTTCACTGAATGGCTTTTATTTTTTGAAATTGTATCTATTGGATGCTTAATCTGTGGTAATTTACTGTATATAATTAATATTACTTGCCTACTGAGTGTCAGAGTCTGCTCTGCATTTTTTCCAGCTTAATTGAAGTATAGGTCCACATGGCCCTGCTGATGAGTGATACAGTGATCAGTGGATCTGATGCAGGCGCACACTAGGTGCGGCTAGCAGACATGTTAGCCCAGCAAGTGGTGTCTGCTGTGTCAAAATGAAGGCTAAAGGCTAGACTACCTGGACGACCATTAACTCAGACTGGGGCTACACAGTGGCAGATGAGTGTTTACTGAAAGAAGTCTGAATCAGGTGCTCAGGAATGCGACTCGCGTTAGCATTTATTCCTAGTATGAAATACTGCAGTCTTAGCTATCATCAAAGTTTCTTGCTGTATGTCATTCCACAGTGCCAGTGTGGTAAGAACGGCATTCCTGCTTTGTGCAGATGATGATGAGTATCGGTAACCCTATCGCCATACTGGTAGTGTTTAAGTGCCATTATCCACACTGTCAGATTATTATCTGTGCGACACTTGCTGTAAGGTGTATTACAATTACAGGCTCAATCTAACGTATCAGTATGATCCCAAAACTTATATTTTGTTCTTATTACATATCATTTGACAACAGTTAGGAGTTAAATACAGGAACAGCCGTTACTCCATTGTCGTAAGGTTAATACTAGAATGATCAATTTAAAGAATGAAATCAGGCAAGTTTGGTCCTCCTTTGAAGTTCTCCACAGGCTTTATCGAGCTGTGTAATTTTGAGTTCATTTTCTATGTAGCACTGTATTGCTCTATGTAAAAAACAGCACTGGGCCTCTCTTTCTCTTGCTCTACCACTTGTGCTTGCCCCCAGTTCACCAACCACAACAACAACACAAGCCACACTGAGAAATCAATAAACCACAATGGCAGAAAATGCGCACACGCTTACTCGCACATGTGCACAGGGGCCACGTGCTCTGGCACATGTTCAGTCCACTTACAAACACACACTTTCAGACAAAAAGCAAGCACGTGCACCCACGCAACCCGAGCCACTTTTCCTTTTACCCCCAGACTGGCCCCATCTTCTAAAACGATTCGCATTCACCCTTACGTTCAGAATTACCGTTTTTGCTTTTGTTTGTTTACAAGCGGCTCCCACTCTCCAGAGCGGTGTGGGGCTCCATGCAGAGTAATAGTAGAGCTATTGATCTGCTGAGGAACTGCTGGAGGGTTAGGCTCGGAGCATGCTGGGCTGAGCCACACCGCTTACAGCCTTCTACAGGATCCTGCTCAAAAGCACAAAGCATGACAAAATTGGAGACAAAACAAGAACTAGAAAATAGTCGCAGCTTTGCCAGCATGTGTTGGTGAATACGGTTTATCATTTGAGCCGCTTGATCCACCATAGCATGCCTTTCAGACGTTTAGAAAATAACAAAAGTTGGAAGAAAGAAAATCACAGGTGTTTATTTATTTATTTTTTATTTATTTATTTATTTATTTCTATTTTCTGGAATTTGGAGAGTGCATTGACCATGCATTGACCTTTAGTATCTTTGGCGTAGCATTATCTGTTTCTCAGATGAGAGGGCAGGGGCTAGCGGCCTGCCAGCACTGATCTTATTCTCCAATTAATGTCAAGAGTTTGGGGGCAGCAGTGTGGCGAGGTGAGCAAGAGGCCACACACTCGCTCACTCAGACAGAGGGTAAATGTCGTTAAAGGCCATTGGTTGGTGTATGTGCAGTGTATACCCCTCAGGCTGCTAGGCAGAAGGAACGGTGAAAGCATTCAGAGATAAGGTACACTACTATTCTGGAGTTCACTTGTCTTATTAGTAATACTTTGTGTTTGGTATGCAGTAACAACTGGTATAATGTCGAGTTTATTCTTTTAAGGGTTTAAAAAATGAATATTAAACATACTTTCTGGTGTCTAGTTTAAAATAATACAATCTGCATTGTATGCTGTGTATATCAAATCTATACTTTTGTGTCATGCTGCTACGGTACTCTTCCATCTTTCCAATCCTAAGGGCCCATTTTCAGTGTTAACAGTCGTAGTTTTGGGTTCCATAATGTTGTATTTTATATAAAACTAAATTTATAGATAGTTATTTCTATGATATTTTACATTCTTTCTTTTCTCCTCTGTGTCTAAGATGGCTAAGGAATGATGGGAGAGAACACCAGGCCACTAGGCCAGAGTTAGCATTTTCAGTCTAATTAAAAGATCTCTCTCTCTTTCTCTTTCTCTCTCTGTCTCTCTCTCTCTCTCTCTCTGTCTCTCTCTCGGTGTCTATCTCTCTCTCTCTCTCTCTGTCTCTCTCTCTCTCTCTGTCTCTCTCTCTCTCTGTCTCTCTCTCGGTGTCTATCTCTCTCTCTCTCTCTCTCTCTCTCACGCTCTCTCTCTCTCTCTCTCTCTCTCTCTCTCTCTCTCTCTCTCTGTCTCTCTCACGCTGTCTCTCTCTCTCTCTCGATGTGTCTCTCTCTCTCTCTCTCTCTCTCTCTCTCTCTCTCTCTCTCTCTCTCTCTCTCTCTCTCTCTCCCTCTCTCAGCCATGCATCAGATGTGATGGAGACATCAGGCTGGAAGTCCATGGTGGCGTCTCACCCTCACCTGGTGGCCGAGGCATATCGCTCTCTCGCCTCTGCTCAGTGCCCCTTCCTGGGCCCACCCCGCAAACGTCTCAAACAGTCATAGTGGCCATCTGCCCTCAACCCTGCTTCCTAACCACCACCCACAGGACTGCCCACATGGAGGCGACATTCTTAAATTTAACCGTAACCTCTAAATATACCCCCAGTAGGGAACCTAGCCAGCTCTTGACCCCGAAGTAAGTGTCCTGTAGCGTGCCTATCCTTTATACCAGCCAACCCTCTCCTTGATGCCCCAAATCCCCCAAAACCCCAGAAGAGGGCCAGGGGGAACCTCTTGGCTCTCGCTCCTAACAGAGAGTTTGTCCTTTGGTGGCAAAGCCAAAGCTGTAGCTAAGGGGGGGGTCCATAACCCCCCCAGCTATTCCCTCCTCAGTACCCTACCCCACTTACCCAGCTAACCCAGGATAAGAGAGATTTCTACCTGACGAGTTCCTGGTGACAGTGGTCTGGTGATTGGATGAACGGACCAACAAACGAGCAAGAAAAGAGATGGATTGATGCCGTTTAATGGAAATGTTATATATATACACATATATATATATTTACAGATACAGGACATACGCTGTACTGGCCATGGTCTGCTCTGCCTATGAACTGTGACCTTTTACCCACTGTCCCTCTGCGATGAACTGTCCTTCACAGTGTGTGTCTTTCGTATCCCTTTCTCGGTGGCAGATGAAATAATTTCTGTCATTTTCAGAAGAAAGGAATTGAGCAAAAAACAACAACCGTTATTGGTGGAGGACTGCAGAGCTTTTAAAATAGCAAGCTTGTCTCCTTATGATGACCATCAGCATTTTCTTCAGATGTTCCAGTAGGTCCTGTCTCTTTTTGATAACGTCTCCACCCCCTCCCCTTGACTTCGCACAAATCCAGGAAGACCCTGGAGGAAACGATTCTTCTGCAGGACTCATCATGCTAGCCTGTGACCGATGACCTTTTGACTGGACGATTCAACGTATAAGCAGATGCTGACTTCCCCGTATGTCTCCTTTGGAGAGAAGGCAATAGGATGGATTGAAATGGAAGAGGGTTGACCGCAGGGAAATTGTGTAAATATAAGGGTTTATTTCTTTTCATGTTTATTTGAGAATTTCTCCTCCTTGTAGCACTTGTGTATTTAAACCCAGGCTTTCTGTATGAAAACAAAAACTACAAAAAAAGAAAAGGATTCTACAAATAAACCTGGCTGTGCTCATGTTTGTTCCTGGACTGTTGCAGTGCACTGTTTACCCACATTCCTTTCCCCCTTTTTGCTTTGTCTCTTTATATTTGTTCTTAGTTGTTTGAAAGGTTTTTGAAGCGTTTTCTGGAATAAAAGAAATCAGCTTTATGGATAAGAAAGACTAGCTGACAGTTCGTATACAGAAGCCTTTCTGTCTGTGCATAAAGGTAAAGCCGTTACTTCTAGTTATTTCACAAAAAGAACGAAAGTAAAAAGACAAAAAATAACTATGAATCACGGCATATGAACGCAATCCGTCCTCTCAAAATGGGGAACATAAATGACCTCTCTCCACTTTGGTGGAGCGACAGTGAAATAATGATGCACTTGTTTGGATCTTGGGAAACATCACTTCTTGTTAGTCGGTGTTTGACAGGCACAAGCAAATGCATGAAGTGCCTGTGGTATGTTTTGCTGCTGAGCACTTTTAGAGTCGGACTCGTGAGTTTCCTTCCTCGCTCATTTCTTGTTAGGGAACACGGTTTAGAGGCTGTGAGGAACACCACTGAGGCAAACAATGTCGTTTCCTATGCCAGACCGCACACTGCACATTATCCCTCTAAGATTTGGTGTAAATGTTCAGACCAATCCGTTACCAAGTCATCTGTCAAGTTCAGTCTGGCTGGTGTGGTTAGCTTAGCATTTGATTGAATAGATTGGTGTGGTCAGTTGCGTTGATGAAGTGGCTATACCGAAATCATTTTAAAAATGAGAACCTGGCTCTGTTTAAATCAGGAGGCTGACAACTACACAGTCGAGTCACGTTACTATGACTACTTCCTACTTTTGACGATGGCCGTGGCTGTAGTGCATGAAGGAAGTCAGGATTTCATGCCATTCTCTGGGCCCACTCATCCATGTGGAAGGCCTTACAGATCATGCTGATTGTCTTTCCTGTGGCGGATGAGATTATCCAGCAAAACAATGTGACGCACTGTTTCACTGTCACACGGCTAGAAATGACCCACATTGGTTGGAAGAGGATGACTAAGACTTTCAATCGCTTCCCTGGACCCCCAGCTCCCCAGACTTGAACCCAATTGAGCTTCTGTGGGACCACCTTGATTGTTGTGTTTGCTCTATGGGTCCTCCCAGACACACCCTCCAGCAGCTGTGGGATGCACTACAGTCAGCATGGCTCCAGATACCTGGGGCAACCTACCAGGACCTTATTGAGACGCTCCCTGCCCGTCTAGCAGCTGTCAATGCTGTACATGGCAGTTACTCTTGATATTAGCTGGAGGTGTTAGTAATGTGACTCAGCTGTGTATAGCATATTAATAGTTAGGTAATTATTATTAATAATAATTAAAAGATGAAATGACTGGAATACACAGTGGCTCTGTACTTAAGTTATGTAGGTGCAAACAGACGTTTTCCTGGCTATTATTACCCACCTCATTCAGTCAGAAATGGTATTCGGAATGCTCTCAGTTGGACTGATCTATTCTGATTAGGGTGTTTACATGCATGTGTTCTATTTTAATTGACTGTAAATTAGATTATCAACAGATCAGGCTGCATGTAAACGTGTTTAATGATGGACCTAATGAAGGTCCTGTTTTCTAAAAGTCTATTTACCTCTTTACTAGACCCGGAGTTAAAATGAACATAGATGCCCTGGCTGAGTCCATGACCAACTGTGGCTCAGTGTAGCTCAGTAGCTCTGGAAAGCCGTTGCCGTCCACCATGTCCTTCTGTATGGTTTTGCACCCTCGTGTGACTTCTTCACGCTGTCCATCACACTTTCCGAGAGCCTGGATAATACAGCTGTCTGCGTGCCCTGATGTAGTTGCACTGTTGTTTTGAAAAGTGGTCCTCATCACCCCTGCTTGTAGCTTACACCTCAGTAGGTCTTTTGTCTGCCACACCTCATAAGTAGGGTTCAGCCACAAGCTGGAATGCCCCCTCAGTTGTGGAGATCTGCAAAAGCCTGGTTGCCAGAATGCCCAGAGTGTTATCTGAGCCAAACACGGTAACCAATGTATGGGAGTACTCGGGCCTTCTGTTTAGGCAGCTCAGGTCTGCTTTCAAAGAATGGAGTCTTGTGTTGAATGACTGGCAGTTTTGCCAAGATGGCCGCCAGATGGACAGGCTTTTCCATAACAACGTTTGGTGCAAATGGTACAAGATGTTCCTCCGCTTGAACGATTAATGTGCTTAATTAAATAGAAGTGCTAGAATTAGTTATTAGCATTGGTCAAACAGTTGTTTATTCATCAGTTTATGGTTAATCAGTTCTTCATTTTAGAAGCTCAGGTGCAGAACTAACAGAGTAAGGTTCAGACACCGGAGATGTCTTTGCTCATACATGTGTGGTAGAGGGACTTCTGTGGTCATGTATTCTGGCCTGTTTGTGGAAGTTACAGCGTCTGCTAAAAAGACAGATAACCTATGGGCTTGAAGTTCTAATACATGACGGGCGGCACAACTTTTGACACCCTCTGTTCTCCTGACAGAGTGTAGTGTTGGGTTGAGTTGCGGTGTCAGTAAGGGGTCCTGCACTCAAAATCCATTTGGCTTAACATTTGCCTGGAAAACCAGACTGTAAATGAGGGAGATGCTTCACTACCGCTGTCTGGGGAGAAAGCTCGGAAGTGGCTGGCATTTACAGTCAAAGTCTTGTTGATTAATAACAGGAGCTGCTGAAACCGGCACCTGTACGGAGCGCACAGGTAAATCTGAGCACTGGTGTCTGCTTAATGAGGAATGTGCGTGAGTGAACGAGTGTGATGGCATACAGTCCCCTCTCCTGTCGTTTCTCTGGGAATGTGTTCCGAGTTTGTAATTGAGTTCCAATGTGTTTTAGTACGAACTGTCGTGCTCTCTCTCTTTCTCTCGTTTTCTTTTTCTTGTTCTCTCCCTTTCTCATTTCTTCTGTTTCCTTTTCTGTACTTTCATGCTTTTCTTTTCTATTCTTTTCTCTCATCCTCTCTTGTCCTCCTTTTCTTGCTTTCTTTTCCTCTTACTATTTCTAACCTTCTCCCTTTCTTTCTTCCACCCATCTAGTTCCCTCTTTTTTCTTTTATTCATCATTTCTTCTTTTTTTCCTTACTCATTTATCCCTTTTATTTACTTTCTTCTTTTACACTCTCTTGGTTGTGCTTTCTTTTCTCCCTTATTATTTCTATCACCACTTCCTCTCCCTTGCTCATTCTTTTTTCCTGTCAGGTCTTTCCCTTCCTCTTTCTTTAATTCTTTCTTTCTTTTTCTTTTTCCTTTTTTCTCTCTTTATTTCTCTCTTTCTTTTTATATCCTTTCTTCCTTTATCCTACTTATCCTTCTCCCACTCTCTCCTCACCTCTCTGCCCCCCCCCCCTTCTTTGTATCCCTCTCTCTTTCACCTCCATCATTTTTTGTCTCTTTATAGAGGTACGGCAGGTCAAAGCTGTAAACAGCCCAAGTGCCTCTGTGTCCCTGTCATTCCCTTAGAGAGGGAGGGAGGGAGGTGAATGTGTGCTGGTAGTGCAGAGATGGAGTGAAGAGGAGGAGAGAGAATTTAGGGGAGGGGAGGACGTGATGCTGGCGTAGAAAGGGCACAGCACAATCGCCTCTGACAGTTTTAACAGCACTATAAATACACGGGCGCACACACACACAGGGTGATGTAGTATTGACACACATGCGCACGCACGCTGGTGTTCCTGTGATGAATGGCGGATGCCGAGGCCTTGAGAGAGAAAAGATGGATGGATATTGAGGTGAAAAAGGGGAGGGATACACTGATGGAAAGTGACACAAAGTCCAAGCGAGAGAGGCGGACAAGACAGCCGGGGAAAGAGAGAGGGACAGAGATGTATGGAGAGAGACGGGGGGTGGGGGCTCTGCATGTGGCGTAGTTGTTGGGCATGAGCATGTTGTGGTGCCTCAGCCGCTGCCGATGCTTAATAAATATCAATGAGCTGCAGTCATTACTGGATCAATCCAGACTTCGTGGGCCTTGCTAATGCACTTGTCAGCCTTCAATACAAGGCTATTGTTTTCGCCAAGAAGTGAGAAAATGACTCAACCTCCCTCAACCCTCCGCGTTAATGAGACGCAAGGATGCTTTCTGCTTCATAGCAACTGCTCCAACATTTTCACTTTCTCCAGGGAAAAAAAAAAAGTTCCTGCCCGAGACATTATGTAAATTTCACCGTGCTATAAAACGATTATCACCCCTGATTTAGCAACACTGCGCTTGTGGCAGGTCTTACTGTCAAAGCTAACGTTGGATCCTGCGCTGCTGTGTGGGGTAAGTGCACAGTGTCTTATGCATAACACAAATAGAAAGGAGAATTAACCAAAGCAGGCCGTCTGCTTGGTTAGCAGTGGTGGGAACCAATTTACACAAAGAAACCTTTGAGGTGCACGTCTAAAGGAAGAGTTTCCCCCCTGCTGCAGTCTGGTGTGGTGTCTGACGTTTGCTTCGTTACTGTTGCACTGGAGCTAAAAGGCTAGCATAGCCGACCAGTATGTGTGCTGCGTGCCCAAGCCATTACACACTTGCCTCAAACTGTTTCGTAATCTGGAATGGACTTTTTCAGGTTATTCAGGTTCCTTTGTAAAAACAATGGTTCTAAGCTCACTGGACAAAAACAATAGGTGGTAGTAACTTTATGCTCCTGCAGCTGGTGTAGCTCGAGGATGGTGAAGCTACAAATACCTACCATGTGTGCAATGGGATAGATAGAGCTTAGAGTCATAGACTGAGAAGAGGTGCTACAGTGCACTGTATGTCTCATTCCATGTGTGGATGATGGCTCCAAAGCAGATGTTACTGATTGGCTAAGAGGAGTTGGTTAAGAGGCTTTTGGGTGTGGCCAAAAACCATAGTGTGAAGGAAGTAGCTGAATCTGCAGGTGTATGGAAGCGTACGGTCATACAGGTCTACCAGCAGTGACTAAAATCCCAATCTATAGGAAACTCTCCTCAGAGTTGTGCCAGGGAAGGCATCCACCAAATCTGGTCCGACTGCACAATTCTTTGATGCAAGAGTGTCTGAACACTGAAGTGGCCTACATCCAGAAACTTGTTCAGTCCATGCCAAATCAAACCCAGCTGTTATTGGTGGAGGTATTACATTGCTATTAGGTGCGTTTCAGTCACAGTTGATTCGGTTTTGGTTTTGTCTGGTGAGCTTAGAACCGTTTGCATGTGTAAATGGTTCTTAGCATGGTGATATAGTTCTCCAGGCTGGTGGAGCATGGGTTGATGCGTTTTGGAAATGGTTGTATACATTGTTTTAAATCACACCCTATGTTTAATGTCAACAGATTACACAAGATATTTAAATAATATAGGGTTAGTTTCAGTTAAAGTGAATAATTAACATTAATTAAATGTTAATTAAACATGTTAAAGACTTAGACTTTAATGAGTTGAAGTAAATACAAAGCATGAAGCTGCATTACTGCAATTAGTGAAATACTAGACGTTATGGTTTGCTACATTTAATATTTGAAGTGCATAACAAATTTTATATATATAAACATTTTATATACATACACAGTGGGTTGCGAAAGTTTGGGCAGCCCTGTTAATTTTCCTGATTTACCTTTATAAAGCATTGATTGTTTGGGACAATCAATTGTTCCAGGGACTGGGAATCTTGTTAAAGTTGAGGGACGCATGGATTCCAATCAATATCAGCAGATTCTGGAGACCAATGTCCAGGAATCAGTGACAAAGCTAAAGCTGCCTCAATCTATGCCGGGGAAATTCTGGATCTTCCAAGATTTCTGGCTGTCACAGACAAGACTTCTTTTTTTAAGAGGCTCCTCTTTCCCCCACTGCATTACATGGCTGCTCAACAACCTCAAAACACTCTGCTGTCGGATAATGCATTCATGCAGAGGGCAAGCAAATACAACGTTCTGGAAGACTGGCCACATCTCAGTCCCCAAGATCTCAGCCCGTGGGGTCAGACCTCCCAGAATATCTATTGAATGACCTGCAAAACCAACGTACCTTCAGCCACACATCCAGACTGCTCATTAGAAAGCTATAGGAAGCGTTATGGTAGAGGGCTGTTATTTCTGGCAACCATCATGCTTTGGGGCTGAAAGGAGGATGGTTCTACTAAATATTGAGTTAAGGTTTTGGGTTTTTGGTGCCCAAACACTTATGCACCTGCCTACTGGAGTGTTTCCCGACAATTATTGCACACTTTCTGTAAATCATATAAACTTCATTTCACTTCTCAAATATCACTGTGTTTGTCCCCTATATGATATATTTAACGCAATTTTTTTATCCAAACAATCAATGCTTTATAAAGGTAAATCAGGAAAATTAACAACGCTGCCCAAACTTTTGCACCCCACTGTGTATGTGTATATGTTTTTCTTTTAATTTTGATGATTATACCTGACAACTAATGAAAACCCCAAATTGAGTATTTTATGACCAGCACCTGTGTGTGCATGTGTATATATACATACACACAACTTATAAACACACAAGTATAAACTTGTGCAGTGCAGAGTATGTAACACTACTGGCATGTCCAGAGGACCACGTATTGACCAGCAAAACAGTCTCCCTGTCAATTGACGGACATTATGACAGCTGACCTGGCATTATTTACAGGCTAAGCTGAAATCAAATATATTGATGATCCACTAAACCAGTGTTTCTCCACCCTGGTCCTGAAGGTACTCTCTCCTGCACATTTCAGAGGATCCCCAGCTTTAACACACAGCGCCCATTCCGTTGTAAATGCTCCTGCAGTTGTAGCATTTGTTATATTTGCACCAGCTGCCTCAGCACCAAGAGGCTGGGTTGCCTGGATGTAGCTGCTGCCCCAACTAAGGTGGTCCTGGAGTATTCAAGCAAGAAGCCGGACACATACACTGAGACGCCAGCATAGTAGTGCTGGACCATTTAAGGTGGAATAGGAACATTTAAACACGACTTTGAGATGCTTGAATGTAGACTAACTGCAGCAGCATTTAAGGTGGAATGGGAAATCTCAGTTCAAGAATGTTAGCAAGTTGGTGGCCACGAAGATCTAAAAAGAACAAGATTGGTAGTCCGGTGTTGTTGCCTTTGGATTGCCTATGTGTGAATTTTTTTTAATATATATATATTTAAAAAAAAAGTTATTTATTATTTAAGTTATTTATTATTTTTAAGTTTCAATATAAATCTACAACAAAGACTCTCCCCCCTCCAGTTACCCACCATCATTGTAGACTTGTGGGAGAAGCTTCAGGAGCACTGAGGTCATACTGTGTAACTTTCTGACGGGCCAAATCAAATGGGAAGCCAGTGCTGCATACAACTCTAACACGCCTCTGGATGTGTGGTGCAGGGAGCTGTGCTGTGATCTCCACCGATAATGCTCTTTCTCTAAATGCAACCTCATCCTCCGACCAGCTGCTCCAGCACCACCCATCTACAATACAGTTAAAGCCAGTGACCAGAGTGTCTCTCTCTCTCTAGCCCTCTCCCTCATTTTTGCTCTCTCTGTCTCTCGCTATCCTTCTCACTTTCTCTCCCTCTCATTCTCTTTCTCTTTCTCTCTCTGTCTCTCTCTCTTTCTCTGGCTCGTTCTCTGTCTTTCTCCCACACATGCACACAATCTCCTTCCAGTCTTTCTCTCTATCTATCTATCTATCTATCTATCTATCTATCTATCTATCTATCTATCTATCCATCCATTTCTCTCTCTCTATCTCTCTCTCTCTCTCTATCTCTCTATCTCAGCTTCTCATTCCCTGATTTTCTCATTCTCTCCCTCACACTCTCTCTCACCCTGTTTCTCTCTTTCTTCCTCATTCGCTCACTCTTTCTGTCAATCCCTTCTTCTCTTATTTTGTTGCTATTGTTTTAATTTAATTCAGGTTTCATAGTTGTGATGTCACAACCACAAACACATTTACACATGACCAGGCAGATGTGGGGTAAACCGTGAACCTGGTAGACTAAAGGTTAACAGTGTGTGGTGGTCATCATGATGTTGCTCTGGCAGAGAAAAATCTTGAATGAAAACTGTCACTTCACCACCTCTGCATCTAAAGACAAGCTGTGGTAAATATCTCAGTGTCTCACAGTGTGACTCTGGCTTCAACACACAGCTAAAATCCACCAATAGAGAACCGCATGAGCTGACCTCTGTGTGCAGGGGAATGAGACCCACAGTGAAATAGCAAAGCTAGCTACAGCATAGTGTACAGAAAATTAGCCTACTGACCTCAAGGTCACTTCGGAGAATAACCCATGTCACCCCCAAGCCAAGACCAGCTCCAGCCTCTCCCTCTAAGCCATTTAATGCCTCGCTCCCCAAACAGTGGTTTACCACCACCTTGCTGAGGTTTGTCTTTTCACCTGTGTGGCTAAAAGAAAGCTGCTTGTTGTTGTTGTTTTGTTGCATCGTAAATCTATCACCAGAAAATCTGTATCATATAATCAGCGGGGCAGAATGACTGGACGCACGGTCTAAACCTGGACTTTACCCAAGATGATATTTACAGCATCTTGTGCAGTCTGTGCAGTAAAGGCTTGAGACCGCTGTTACTGCACAGTGTACAGCAGAACTAAGGTGCATATAAACAGATCATGGGTCCTGTGGTGTTTTATTAGCGAGAGTGATGTTACACATTTTAATGGACATGTCCGTTTACCCCCTAAATTACATCAGCGTTAACCACACAGTGCGGTTATTTGCACTAACTGGTTTGTTAAAAAGTGTATTACAGTAAAAAGCCAGTTTCATACGTTCTTTGAACTAAAATGAAGCGAGTTGAGAGAAGCTTAGTTTAAGAGAGCGTGGGAGAGTTAGGACCCTGTGACGGGCTAGCAGCCTGTCCAGGGTGTTTCCTGCTTTCTGCCTAATGAGTGCTGGGATAGACCGGCACAAAAATGAATTTGTGCATGGATAGTGATTGTTTTGGCGTTACAGAATCACTTTTCTATGCCCTGTAATTAAAAAAAGTGAGGAAATGTTTCTAAATTATTATATAGTGACCATTATTATTGTGTTAAATAAACACACACTCATCGTCAGAAGAAATTCAGTACAACTAGTTGCACCCTAAAGGAATCAGCCAACAGGAACGAAATTGATGGGGAAGTTTTACATGGTGGGACATGTGGATAGTCCTAGTGCAAATAATTTTCTCAGCTGCATGTGTGACATAAGTGAGGACGGACCTTATCCCTGTACCTAACTGCAGACCGTAATGAGGACTGCCCTTGGCACCATATCAACATTGCCATAGACTGCAGTGATGTCCAGCCAGACTGTCATGGAGTTGTCTGGCAAGTTAGTAAAACATGGTAGTAGTATTGGCATTAGTAAACATGGCGACTTCTGTACATGTAGCTCAATAAATATTGATCATATCAGTATTTATTGTTCCTGGTATACTTTTTTCCTTACCAACAGCACTGCAATCCCACACTTCCCTCTGTGTGCAGCTGTTCTTTTTTTGATGAGTGGATATTTATCACTCCTTCTCATTGCAGTTAAAATTAAATGCACTTTTACTAACTACACTAACAAATTAGATGTTTTTCCTCATATATACAGATAAAAGCAGGGGTATACGTTAGCAAAACCAGTCACCCTGAGAGAGAGAGAGAGAGAGAATAAAAGAGTGGATTAAACAGTGATAGGTAAGGACAATCTCAAACACAGCTCAGAAGAAAAGCTGAATACTTCTATTGCTGAAATTTTGACTAATGCCACAGAATAAGCAGCAAAGATGTATAATAGCATATAAGAACTTATAATTATGTGAGGGTAAATAGCATGATGGTATTTTGGACACTAAGTGTAAATAGCAAAATCATGCTATTTACCCTGACTGTATATAGCAGCGTCTGTCTATTTGCACTTTTTACTTTATGCAGAGTAAACAGCATCTGCCTTTAATAAAGTGGTGACACTCCATGACTTCTGATTCTATTCTTCACCAGGAGCCCACCCACGAGCAGCCAGGTTTGTTCATATTGATGTGAATGTCTGCATTCTGGATCTGATGATGAAAATATTGTATTGATATCATGTGGTCAGATGGATATTCAGGCCCCACCACAAATATAGGCACATCATGAGTAAAAAGATTGTACAGAAATCATCTGTTGGCAAATAAGCTTAATCTCATACTAACAAAGTGAGAAACATTAAAAAATAGAAGTAATTATTTTTAACAACATCACATGGGCCACAATTATCGGCAGCGCTGCGTTTAATAGTAATAATAGCAGCGTTTAATAGTAGAAACGCTGAAATAATAGCAGTACTTGATAATAATAGCAGTACTTGGTCTTCTTCTACAACATCTCCTGAGGTTGGAGAACACAGAGCACGCTATTTGATGCTTCAGAAGTCACTGAGTGGAAGGTTCAAGCCTAGCTACAACAGCACCAACTTTACAGAATATCTCCAGCAGATCTAGGTCCTAGGTCTTTTCTCTGGGTCCGCTCTCCTCTCTAACTCTCCCCACATGCTTTCTGTGGGGTTTGAACCAGGGGTCTAAGATTGCCATGGCAGAAACTTCATATTATGTTCAGTAAAGGTTTTGTTAGCTGCACCCAGAAGGAATTAACCGACAGGAATCAAACTTGGTGGGTGGGTTTGACGTAATGAGACATGCCAATGATTCGAGTTTCACACTCGGCCACGCATGTGACGTAAGGCTTATTACTGTAACTGACTGACCCAACAGCCACGATTGTGGACATTCAGCGAGCAGTGATGCCTCCATGAGTCATCCGGTTAGTGCCAGCACAATTGGCAGACAGCTGCACGACGCAGGACTACATGCACGCAGACTGCCATTAACACTGCCCCAGTGTCGCCAAACATTGCAGTGGTGTCATGCCAGGCTGCTATGGCGTGACTTAGAATAGCAGGGGGTCATTTTCCCTGATATATCTGCAGGAGCTGTGTAGGAATATCTAAGCTGCATGGGATGGATTATTGCAGGACACCATTGGGAACCTCTACTACTCCCCACAACATCACAGACCATCCAATTTTCTTAACAATGGGCGTCAGACTCGGGCTCCTCATCCATCTAGTTGTAGATATGGGTTGTTTATAGCCATTCCTTGACTTATGAAGGTAAACACACTGTGTCCCCTCATATTCAATAATTCATTCAGTGGTGTCTGTGTGCAATATTCACTATATGGTGCATTATTCTGCCATTTTGTAATGGTTATTGAAAACACTGTGCAGAACATCTAGTGCACATAATCCTACAAGCCACAGTAATAAACAGCGAACAGCTGACATTCCCTAGTGGGATGCTTAGATCATCACCATAGGCCTTTAGCAGCAGTTATTAATGTTCACTGGCTTCACTGATAACAGTGACCAAGTTTCATTCAGACGGTCAGTTCTGTTTCTCATTACTGCTCTCATAGGACTCCTAACAGTTATCGGTTATTCTCTATATTCAGCACTGTAGTTGTAAAATCTTGTCCTTTTTGTATTGCTTTTGTGCTTGTCTTGCTCTCCAGTGTCGACCAGTGGAGGACGGATTCCTCTTTTGAGTCTTGGCTCCTCTCATGGTTTCCTACTCTTGCTCTGAGGGAGTTTTTTTCTTTGTGGGTTTAGAACTGGATTCCCTGTAAAGCTGCTTTGTGACAGCATCAGTTGTAAAAGGATACCCATAATGCACTTTGTTCCTTAGTTTGTAAGAGTCATGCTTAGCTTCTCTGCGTGGGATAAGCAAGCCTAGCTACAATGGCATCTGCACAGATGTGTTACAGATGTAAGTAAGCTCTTATGTATGCAGTCAAACCGAGCAGTTATAAACTGAGGTGTGACATTTATAATGCTTATGCAAAGGAATTTGCTGGGCGATGGTAATGAGCAAATGCATATGATGGAGTGTCCAACAGCCCATCAGATCAGCGATTCTGTTCCCTATTGTGATCCAGATTTTCCAGTGTAGGGTGTAGTGATTAGGGGACCACAGCATAAGTGAATTTAAACAATGCCAATTTATTACAGCCTGCATTATCAAATATGGTACTACAAATTTGGGAAAATGAAGGCTAATAACACAGGGTTTATTGTGAAGCATCTGTAGATTAATTTAAACAATCAGAAACAACATACAGGGGTTGGACAATGAAACTGAAACACCTGGTTTTAGACCACAATCATTTATTAGTATGGTGTAGGGCCTCCTTTTGCGGCCAATACAGCGTCAGTTCGTCTTGGGAATGACATATACTGCGTCCTGCACAGTGGTCAGAGGGAGTTTAAGCCATTCCTCTTGCAGGATAGTGGCCAGGTCACTACGTGATGCCGGTGGAGGTTCGTCCTTCTTGGTGGTATGCTGACATTACCCTGGATACCGTGGCTCTTGATACATCACAAAGACTTGCTGTCTTGGTCACAGATGCGCCAGCAAGACGTGCACCAACAATCTGTCCTCTTTTGAACTCTGGTATGTCACCCATAATGTTGTGTGCATTGCAGTATTTTGAGCAGAACTGTGCTCTTACCTGCTAACTGAACCTTCACACTCTGCTCTTACTGGTGCAATGTGCAATTAATGAAGATTGGCCACTAGGCTGGTCCAATTTAGCCATGAGACCTCCCACACTAAAATGACAGGTGTTTCAGTTTCATTGTCCAACCCCTGTATGTACCGTCATCCGTAGATGAATATGCAGTCATGTTGCACATAAATGAATGAAGTCTGGTGTGTTAACCAGCCTTGAGTCAGAACTCAGGATACACTGGTCTTCTCATCCTTGCCTAAATCATCCAGGCCTGCCTCAGTTACTGCATTAACATCACTTTCTCATTGGGAGTCTTAGTTTGAGTTGTGGTTATAGGCTAACTAGGGCTAACCTCAGCCAACCAGCTGCCATGTCATGGAGACTGCATTTTTATATATATGATATTTGTTGTATGAACACAAATCAAAAGACACACTTGATTGACAGGTAGAACTAAAGCTTCTTGTTGCTTCAAGCCGTGCGTTCTAACACCAGGTGTTCCAGTCCCATCGGTGGGACTGAACCCTCAAGGGACCAGCCACAGTCTAATTCCCTCTGGTGGGACTGTACTTGGAAAGGGTTAAATGTTGTACTGTTCCTGCCTGCCAGGATGCAGATACATCACTGCAGCTGTCCTGGGGATTTAGACATCCAATAGACGCTCTAAGCAGTCATATTTGTAGCTGCATCCCTTATTGTTATATACGAGCAGAGAAGCAGCAGTTCTATGGCTGATCCAGCGTTTGCGTGCTCTGTTGTGCTGCAGGACCGAGCAGCAAGTGTGTTTGGTGCAGAGGCCGGCAAGTGTATTAAGAGATCCGTGCCATTTGGCTGTGTGTGTATTTCCCCTGTGACTGCACCCTCTGCTCTGAGAGAGAGAGAGAGAGAGAGAGAGAGAGAGAGAGAGAGAGAGAGAGATATGCAGCCTTAATGAAGCACAGCTCAGAGAGAGAGAGAGCACAAGTGAAGGAGTGTCCTTGCGCTTTTCTCACTCTCTATATCTACTGAGCACTCAGGGTGTGTGGGGGTGATTTATTCTGCTTAAACTAGCCACTGAAAGGTTTGTGTTTTTATTTCTGTGGCATTTCCCAGGGTTGCAGTCTCTCAAGGTTGGCAGCCTGGCCTTTTTTCCCCCCTTTACTTTCCCCTTTCTCTGCTGAGCGAAGACTTCATCTCCTCACAGGACTCATTAAGCGATGAGAGAGCGAGCAGTTTAATAAACGGGTAAATACAACAGAGAAAGACCAAAGAGAGGACAAGAGAGTGGCATGAAGAAAACCCAAAGAAACCACGGGCGGGTTTTAGCTCTTAAAGACACAGGATCACTCACCATCATGATGTGGAATTATGTAATGTAATAATTGTTTTTCTCATATTTGCTTTGTAATATATGTTTCCAGGTTAAACGACATATTGAGTTGACTTATCATCAAAAGAATAGTTGCACCCAGATGAAGTGAGGGGTTGCAGTGCTATTGGGAGGAAGATAAGGTTACCAGGAACAACGAGTGATGATTTATTGAAGTTTAGATTTATGAAGTTTGATGATTTATGAAGTTTAGACTGATATGGGCAATATATCGTCACTGTCCAAAGAAAAATAGGTATCTCCAAAATGGCAATTTTACATGAGAGGCCAAAAACCTCATTTAATCTGAATGGAAGTCAATGGAACCAGACGTCGTTCCAAGCGATTTTGGGCCATTTCTGTTAGTCCTTAATGAGATTCTCACTCAGTGTAAAACAGCAACTGATGTGTTCAGACGAGGCAAAAAAGTAAAAATCAACAAAATTGGAGATACATGTTTGGACAGCGACGATTTACTGAGCTACACATACAGAAGTAGTCTCTCTCAGTATGGTTTGCTAAAGCAACATGCCAGACGTCTCAGCATGGAGTTGTAGAGGTCCCTAATGGTGTCCTGTAATAATCCATCCCATGTATCTTAAATGTTCTCACACAGTTCCTGCAGATTTTGCGTGGAGGTAGAGTGACGCCAGGCCTTCTGAACATGTGACGTGCGACAACAACCTGTTTATCTTGGCGCTGACTACGGTGCCTCCACACACGACTTCATTGGTCATCTCCACAAAGAAAAAACGGGACTCATTACTGAAGATGACCTGCTGCCATTCTGAGTCACTCCAGTCTGGCATGACACCATTGTAGTCTTTGGCGACTGTGACATGGTGTTAAGGGCAGTTGTCAAAAAAGTCATCGTAACGTGTCTGTGTGCATGTAGTCCAGCGCCATGCAGCCGTCTGCTGATGTCGATGGTGGGGATCACTCGCTGAATGTCCACAATTGTGGCTGTTGGGTCACACAGCAATGAAAACCTTGCCCATGAAAACCTGAATCATGCGCATGTCTCACATTGTCAAACCTACCCAAGAGTTTCATGCCTTCTCGGCGCACCTGCTTTTGCAACTATTCTTTTGATGATAAATGTATATAGATAGTGAATACACCTATAGAAAGAATACGTTAATGGTAAATATTGTATAAGGTTTTTATGTGATCTTCCATGCATAACACTGTACACAAGAGAGTGTTCTAGCTCTACTATTCTACAGTCTTTTTTATTCATATTTAAAACATGCTGCTATGTTGTTATAGGGTCAGAATGCAGCCCAGATTGGAGGTGAAAACTGCACGTGCATCGTAGAGAAAGCACCCGGCTACTTTTTCACAATGGTAACAATTTCAAATGTGTTATTAACATTTTTAGTATATCGTCGCTGTCCAATGAAAACCATGTATCTCCACTTTCGTCCATTTTTATTTTTATGCATCATTTGAACACATCAGCTGCTGTTTGCACCGAGTGAGAATCTCATGATGAATGGACCAACCGAAATGGTCCAAAACTGTTTGGAAAGACGTCTGGTTCCATTGACTTGCATTAAAGTTAAAGAGGTTTTTGGCCTCTCCTGTAAAGTTGCCTTTTTGGAGATACTTGTTTTTCTTTGGACAGCGACGATATGATAAAGCCAGTTATAATATGAACTTGGTCCTGAGGCTACACTCTGAACATTATTCATTTCACATAATGTTAAATACAGTAATCAGTAATCTGCCACCAGATTCCGAGGAGATATTCATGAGTATTCAGTGTTGTGAATGTCTTATAGATGTGATACTCCCTTAGGAAAACCCGTATTATGATCTGAATTGTATTGTAGGA
>JAMWET010002074.1:92500-107500 GCA_024036415.1 Prochilodus magdalenae | reverse complement strand
TACCATATAGCACTATGGTAAAGCTGAGGTAGATGAGATGCAGGGTATATACAGGGCATAGAATATTGATGTGTACATATATATATAAATAATAATTTTAAAAAAATTATATATATAAAAAAAAAAAAAAAAAAAAAAAATATATATATATATATATATATATATATATATGTATATATATATATATATATATGTATATATACACTACAGATATACAGTGTGGATGGAAGATAACAGTAGGTCAGTCTATATGTGCAGTATAATATGCTAATGTAAGTGCAGAGTGATGATTGTCCATGGAGATCATCATTTAGATGATTTTGGTGAGCTGTGCTGAGCCAGGTCCATATACCGATAGCACTACTGGCTGTTCAGTAGCCTGATGACTCGGGGGAAGAATCTCAGAGTTGGCTGGTTCTGGACTTTATGCTTCGGAACCTCCTCCCACACATCAATGTTCAGACACTTGCATCAAAGATTCGCGCAGTCGGGCCAGATTTGGTGGATGCCTTTCCTGGAACCTTCCTGAGGAGAGATTCCTGTAGACTGTAGACTAGACCCGTATGACTGTATGCTCCCATACACCTGCAGATTCAGCTACTTCATAAATACATAATTCCTTCACATGATGTGACCCATTTACACACATGGAACGAGACGTTCACTGCACTGTACCACCGCCTCTCAATCTATGAATCCCGTCGCTCACACCCCGCAGGTATTTATAGCCCCATCATATTTACATACATACATGTTATTCAGAAGTTTGCTTAACCACGGTGGTGATATGCTGGAGCACGAGTGAATTTATTTGGGGAATATTCTCAGGCGTAATGATTGAGCTTGGTGCTTCGAGTTATAGCAGTCGGTAATGAAGGATTTTGATCATGGAAAGTGATGACTGGCAGCGGGAACCCAGAAAGTTGCCCATGTGCTCTTTCCTAGCTTAACTAACACACCCACACGCGGCACACATGCTGCTTTCTAGCTCCGTAATGAGCCTGTACCTAAGCTGAGGCTTGAAAGACAGCGGAAGTACACTCGTTTAATCTCCCTCTCTTTTCATCTCTCTGCTCGTCTCCCTTGCTTTCCGGCATTTTGGAAGTGTTTGGAGCATCACTCTCTTTGATAGTTGCTAACGGACATGGTGTAATCACTCAGTGCAAAAAGGTTAAAGGAGAAGGAAAGGCAGGAGTTCGTCGCCTCTATCACACCTTTCCCTCTTCTACTTACCTGTTCTGGGCTGCCTGCTCGTTTAGCCTGGGTTTCACTCACACTGCCTTCTTAATAGTGTGAACTAATAAAATATAAGTAGTACAATTAAACCATGGAAGCCCGGTGTGTGTTCTCCACATTTCTGCCAGCTGAAGTTTCTAGTGAAATTAATTATGACATATGGCATACAGGCTTACAATGGCAAAGTATGAGCATTTTAACATTTCAATAAAGGTTATATAATATATGGTTATATATTTATAGTTATATAAGAAAAATATATAAGATGCAGGTTATAAGGTGCAGCAACAAATATTGGAACATACATGTATAATAATTATAATAATAATAAATATATATATATATATATATATATATATATATATATATATATATATATATATATATATATATATATATATATATATATATATAATATTATTATTATTATTATTATTATTATTATTATTATTATAAATGTATGTCCCAAATGTATTTTTATATATGTATATATATATATATATATATATATATGTGTGTATGTATATACACATTTATACGTACTGGCTGCTAAATTTCCTTTGGGATCAATATGGCATAAGTATCTATCTATCTATCTATCTATCTATCTATCTATCTATCTATCTATCTATCTATCTATCTATCTATCTATCTATCTATCTCTATATATATATATATACACACACCTATATCATTAATCAATTGTAAATGTATGTATGTACGTATGTATGTATGTAAATATTTCAGAAACCACTGGGAAAACAATTACATTTACATTTTAGGCATGTAGGTGACGTTTTTATCCAGAGCGACTCACAAGGTTATTGGTACTGGGTGGTAGCTCCCTGGTTGGTAGAGGTGTTAACCGCTGAGTCACACCAACCAAATTAACCATCCACATTTGTTTTTTTTCTCCAACAGTATGTAGTTTTTAGTGATTTTATTTTTCCTAAAATTTAGTTCCTTTTTTTCTGCTATTGATTTAAAACATGGCATTGTCTTACTCATTTGAAATATTGACTTATCACATTAATGTAAGTCACTATTCAGAGAAAACAGACAAGTATTAACAGTAGTACCGCTGACTGCCTTAAAGCCCAGCATCCATCAGCATAAGGCTAAGTGTAATACCTGCAGTTCTTCTCGTTTGAGGATCCGGGTTATAATATTATGCTATAGCATAAAAGTAAGATACATGAACCAGAGCAAAGCAGTCGAGGAGCTGAACCAGTAGAACCTAATGAAATTCAGACGAAAAAAAACAGGAGAAGATTCCTTTTCACACTCAGTACACTCAAAGTAAAAGCCTTATTACCCTTTTCTTAATGTATTCATTCACAAGCACATTATCACTTCAATCAAGTGTGAACACAGTGAAATATGGAGGCAGATGAACAGGGCTAAGAACGGTGCTCTGGAAACTTGCTGAAACTATTATCACTGCTCACACCTGGTTTAGAAGGATACAAAGGCAAGCAGTAGCAGTAATGAGTAGGTCTGCAAGGACGGCAACATGGACTTTATGATCTACTGCAGTGCTGTCCAACCCTCCTCCTGGAGAACCTAGTTTCAACAACTATTTGCCACACCTGCTCCAGTTAACGAAACTATTCCCAAGTCCCTGATTGGCTGGATAAGATGAAGTGGGTTTTTAATAGAGGCTAGGGCAGCATGGTGGATACAGCTACCAGCTAAACTCTGCATGAAAGACCACTGATCTACAGGCTGGTAGCTGAGACGCCTTACACTGGCCACTGAGCAATAGCTTAATGAGAGTTATGAATGAGAATGGTATGGTCAGATGTTAGCCACTGGATACAGATGTGCTGGCAGCCATCAGCTCTTAGTTATTTATCTATTTATACTTATTTAAATGGTTAAGATGTAGATTTAAGATTTTAATCCCTTGTTGATCCCACAGTGGGGAAATTTAGTCTCCACATATAACCCATCCATGAAGTGAAACACCACAAACACATTCACTACTGAACACACACACTAGGGGGCAGTGAGCACACTTACCCAGAGCGGTGGGCAGCCCTATCCAGGGCGCCCGGGGAGCAGTTGGGCGTTAGGTGCCTTGCTCAAGGGCACCACAGTCGTTACTGTAGGCTCAGGGAATTGAACAAGCGACCCTCCGGTCACAAGGCTGGTTCCCTAACCTCCAGCCCACGACTGCCCCCTGCAAAAATGTAAACCAAGCTTTTCAGAGTGAAGCACTTCAGTGTACAACTGGCTCATAACATTTGGCAGTGGTGCTGATGTCAACAACCAACCAATTTGCATATCACTGCGTTCTGTAATTTATTTCAGTTATTGACATTTAACACTGTGTCCTTACTTTTTTAAAATTTGGAGTCAACTTATTACATGTAGCAGTTTTAGTCCACATGATTTCGGTGCGTCTCTTTTAGTCGGTTCACCATGGCATCATATTCACACAATGTAAAGAACAACTGCCATGATTTTGAAAAATGGAAATCAACCAAAACGGACAGTGACAGTGTAACTAGTTTAACCCCGGCCAGAAGCAACGTATCCCCAATATAACACCCGGCAGCGAAGGAGAGTTTAATCTGCCTTTCTTTACTTTGGTCTCTTCATGTCTCTGTCTTTATGGATTCAGCACATCATAACAATGCTCTCTACCTCTTCCTCTCCCCATTTCTCCTTTCTCTCATCTCCTGTTTCCTTTACCTGAACGCGCTCGTGTTCTCTCTCTCTCTCTGCTGTGGGTCTGAAGGTGTAATTGGCAGTGCCGCTGTTGGGTTTTGTATTGAGAGGGGCTTTAATCTTTAGTCTCGCTCAAAATGCAAAGCGAAGGCTGGAGGCAGGCAGGGATTTTGTTCGGTGTGTGCGCATGTGCTGCACGGATTCTCCTCTAACAAACTGCAGGAGATTTGCATCGTCTAATGTGCAGTATAGTGCAGTATAGTTATGATGGAGGAGATAAAGCATATGCATGCCCCAAAATGACTGGGACTAAAGTTAGACTGGTGTTTTACACCGAGCAGTTAGGACTAAAGACGAATGGGAGGGAAAAGGTCTCACCATAAGCTCTGTTGTGGATTTTTGGACTCCTTGTCATGTGTTTTAAGTTTCGTATGACCTGGATGTTAAGAGGACAGGCGTTTAGGGTGAATTTCATTTTAGGTGTATGTACCCCATATAAAAAGTACTACACTGTCAGGGCAGGGCTGCTGTCTTATGCAGAGGTGGGTAGTCACTGATTACCTGTTCTGGCTTTGTACTTTTATGTCTTATGTCTACTGTAGAGCATTAATGAGGGAAGTAAAGTGCCTTTTTGTGTAGATACCTTTTAGACTTAACGTGGAGTTATTATTCCATGTTTCATTTCTTTCTATTCTGGTGGGACAGCGTCTGTACTGCTTGCACTGATCGGTCAGGTCTCTCATGTTTGAGGGAAAGAGCACTACTCGTGGCAGAATCATGGCCTGCCTTGTGTTTCCCATTATGTTCAGTTTGGTGAATAAGTGTGTACAGAAGTGTGTTCTCTAGAGGACGTGTACGTTATTGTACTTAATCACTTCAAAGTTCTAGTATATGTGTGATTTAGACCAGGGTTTCTCAACCTCTGCATCGTGGACCACCACTAGGCCATAAAGCATCTTCTAGTGGTCCATAGGGCTGTTCTCAGGTGGGGGCAGTAGTTTGTAGTGGGCTGGAAATGTTGTATATACCAATATTAGTATTACATTCAGTATATTAATGTACATTTTTGTATATTAATGTACACACGTGCAAAAAAGTCACTGAAGGAGGAGGTTTCTTGAGGTGCTTTCAGAGCCCCCTTGTTTAAATTTGGACATATCACCATTTTTACTTTAATCTGATTTCTTGGACAAATTGTGTTTATAAAAATTGGTTTGGTTTTGTGGTGGGCCAGTATGCTTTGTAGATCTCACCAGGTGGGGCTTGGAGCAGAAAAGATTGGGAACCTCTGTTTCAGACTATTTTGTCCTTGTATGATAAAAACTGTAAAAATGTACGTGAACATGTAAAATGAGTAAATATAAACATAATTTATAAACATAAAGTACTGATCATGTTTGATCTGAGCTGATTATCTTGCGATGAGTGTTTTTACTGAGCTGCGGTGTGCATTCAGTCAGTGCATAGAAGGTTTAATGTACTGTACTATGCCCCTTAAGTGTCAAAACATTCACTCTCCACTATTTACGGCCCATATATGAAAACTAAACTGCAGAATGGCTTGTTTTGAATGTGTTATTGTTATGACATCACAAAAACCAAAGCACTTACATTTATCCATCTATTCAGGCTACAAAGGCTTAGCTCCACCCATTCATGCAGAAGTCATAAGATGTGTCTCAGTCTAGTGTCTCAGTTTCACTTACAGTACATGTACCCCACAAGCATTTCAATGCATAAATGTCCTGACATGTGCAAATGACAAATAAACCTGAAACTTGAACTTGATGTACACGTAAACATAGAAATGCTGCAAGTTTCATGCTCGACCAGGAATGTAACATTGAAAAGGACAGACCTCTTCGCTGTAGCTCACTGATCCAGCAACCATGATTGCTGAACTTCAAAGAGCAGGGATCCTCTCCATGAGTCACCCTGCTTGTGCCAGCACCATTGAAAGATGACTGCATGACACAGGACTACATCTACAGCGGGTCAGTGACGAGTCCCACTTTTGTCTTGGTGGCAACGTCTAACGAATCTGTGTGTGGAGGCACGGTGGTCAGCGCCAATATGAATTCTTTGTTGTTGCAGGTCACATGTTCAGAAGGCCTGGTGTCATTGACATCTGGGGTTAGCAAACATAGCTGCGGATGCCATACTGAGAGACACTACTTCTGTAAGTGTAGCTCAGTAAGTATTGTCCATATCAGTCTAAATGTATCATCATTTATTGTTCCTGGTGACCTTTATCGTCCTTCCCAATAGCACTGCCATCCCACACTTCCCTCTGGGCACACCTATTCTTTTGATGATGAGTGTTAAGTATTGTAGCATATGAGCCATTTAACTGTTTATGCACACACATACAGCCTGGTATGGAAGGGTGGGATGCTGTAGCTCCTATCATTCGCTCAGGAGGGAAAGCCTTAGTCTCTGAATGGTGGGAGGGGAGAGAGAGTGGAGGAAGTCATCAATTGTTTTTTCCATAGACAAGGTTGATACATGAGGTCTGGAGTTGTTCAGAGAGTGAGAGAGCGAGAGAGAGAGAAAGGCTTAGCTGTATCTACGCACGCACCTGCCTAAAAGGTCACTGCCACAAAATAAATGTGTTTGCCATGTCACCTGAGCTATTACCTCTGTCTTACCTCCTTCTCTCTGTCTCTCTGCTCTCCCACTCTGCCATCACAGTCCATCTCCATACAACACTACACACAGGCACACGTTCCGTCACGGTGGGGACAACAGCTCTTATCTCAGAAACGGTTACTTTGAGAGGAGAGAGGGAAATGGCCCTAACCTCAGATACAGTCCTCTGTGTATATGTGTATATGTTTAATAGAAGCCCCAACAACTACATAGTACATCGGACCCATCAGCATTCACTGTGTCCATCCAGCTGATATATTACACCCCTGGTCCACAGGTTAACACAGTTCCCTGGGGCCTTAGTGAAATGTCTCTGGCATGCTTTGGTTAAAACTAGGTACATCGATACCATGCAGATGCTGAGTCTGATACCGCAGTGAATGATCTAAAGTAAAATAATTTAGTTGAATCGTTTTCTGATGCAGAAACAGAATCTACACACACTCAAACAATTGGTTTAAGCGATGCTGTGAATCTGAGACTTTTCCTCAGGACCCTTCTCAAGATCTGCAATAGCTAGACGATGTTGCTGAATAAGCTAATATTTGCTATTACTGTTAATACTGATATTATTTGAAAGTTACTGAAAACATTTGTGATTATTCGACTTCAAGTCAGGCATTTTCCAGGTTGTGCTGTTAAACTACTGCACTCATTTCTGCACACACCTACCAGATGTGAGTTCTAAGGGGCCACACCTCTTGTAATTTTATCTATTGAGCTTCTTGCTGTCCTACACTTTGTGGAAGCTTCGCCTGCATCCCACTGACCAATCCGATGATCCTGCCATTTAATCAGAGTTTCTTCCTCTGCCTCACAAAACACTGAGCGCTTCTCTTATTCCATTCTAATAGACGATCATCGCAGTCTTCTAGCAGCAGTGGATGTTCATGGTTTGTACTGTGATAAAGTGCTTACAGTGGTCACTGGTTCCACTGGTAGCAGCGACTGAGTTTCATTCAACCTATCAACTCTGTTTCTCACTCTCACTCTGACAGTTATCGGTTAAATGTAATAACTGTAAATCTTTATTTTGTGCTTGTCCTGCTATCCAGTGTGGAGTCTGGGTTCCTCTTGAGGTTTCTTTCTCTTACTCTGAGGGAGTTTTTCATTGTCACTGTGGCGCTTGCCTTGCTCATTGGGGGTTCGGACCCGGGTTCCCTGTAAAGCTGCTTTTTGACAACATCTGCTGTAAAAGCTGCTTTTAAAATAAAAATAAAACTTTGACCTCTTGATTGCTGTCTAAATAATTATGGACTTCACAGGAATTTGTAAGTGGAATTTCTCAAATAATTGGAAATGCAACAGACATGTGGGAAAAAGATGTGTGGGACTGCAGTGCTGTTGGGAAGCAAGATAAAGGTTACCAGGAGCAATAAATGGTGATACATTTAGACTGATATGGGTAATATTTATTGAGCCGCCATTGCTTATGCTACATGCATGTGTCTTGGCATGTTGTTGAGGCCTTCTGGATGTGAGACACGTGACAACAAACTCGTCTTGGCGCTAACCACGGTGCCTCCACACATGGATTCGTTGGCAGTCTCCACTAAGACAAAAGCGTGACTCGTCACTGAAGATGACCGCTGTCACTCCACTGCACTCTGGCACGCCAGCATTACAGTCTTTGGGGGTGTTGACGTGGTGTTAAGGCCGGTCATCATTACCATCTGTGTGCAATGGTGCAGGCACTAACAGGACGCCTCATTAAGGGCATCACTACTTACTGAATGTCTGCAGTCCTGTTGGGTCAGTTAGGTACATTAATACCCATCCTTGCTTATGTCACATGTGCGGCCGAGTCACTTGAATCATTTGCATGTCTCACAATGTCAAACCTACCCACCAAGTTTCCTTCTTGGTGCAACTATTTTCTGAGTGTATTTTATTTGTGTAGTGCTCTCTAATATTAAATAAGGTTATTAATAAGCAAGCTGCTAAAGTTTCAGCTCCAGATCTGAGTCCTTTTAGATGTAAGCAAATGTAAAGTGCGTTCAGGTGTTCAGATAATGAATGCTGGAGTATCGCGAACATAGAGTGATGCTGGTTATGTTTAGAATGCTAGTAATGGTGCTATGCTCTTAGTAATATTATTCCCATGACCTTTCCTTGACACACACACACACACACACACAGACACACACACACACACTCCCCCCAGCTTCCCGCTACAAGTGCTTGTCAATCCGAAAATCCATCTCATTAAAAATTCCATCAACACTAATTCTGTTCTCCTTCTTCTTCTTTTCTTTTTTCCCCCTTTTTTGTTTATGTATCAGCACTCCTCCGTTTTGGGTGATTTACATTCTGTTCAAAGTTTTCATTAAAATGCAAAAGATTTTTTTTCTCTTCCCAACTCTCACTCTTTCCTCTTCAATCTCTCAAATCCCCCGGCACTTGAGAATTAGCTTCACTCGCAAAGCTTTCTCTCTCTCTTTCTCTCACCTTCTCCTCTCCCTTTATCCCTAGCTCTTTCTGAACACCTTTAACAACATAATAGAGGATTCTGCTGGTTGTGTAGCTTCTTTAGGCTTATACTAAGTTGTCCATTAAGATCACAACTGGGGGACATAAACAAGCAGTGCCAAAAACAATGCTGAAAATGATTCATTCTTCCTTATTGTTGTTTTGATTCTATTCAACAAATAAATATGATAATTTAATGCAGAAACAATATATCTTCTTCGGTCTTATTCAGGTGGGGCACATCTGAAATAATCTTACAAATGCTTTTTAGAAATAGTAAATAAATGATGCAGATTATTTTGGGACTTGATCTTAATTACAGTACCGCCATTGTATTTTGTAGGTGAAAGCTTTCTAGAACAATCAGACCCAATCTAATTTGGTTTTCAGTTATGCATGTGGCCCTCGATGGTCAGCAGCCTACCTATAGCTCTAATCTGCTGTCTGTAATTAATAGTTGTTATCTAACTCATTTCAGTGATTGGCTTCATCCAATGGAAAACTGATTTATCTACACTCTAAAATAAGAGTGACTTATTAAAGACAGCGGTTCTAAATATTGAACCTTGAACACTCAAAAAACCCATTTGCATGCTTCAGTGATTGTGTGCATGATGGATGGCAAATGTGTATGGTTCTACAGTGGTTCTATGGTGCTTTAGATTGATGGACATTGTGCTGCATATGGTTCTACAGTGTATAGAACCATTTAATTCTGAAAGGGTGCCATGGATTGGTGCAGAATGTGTTGTATAAGGTTCTATAGGGCCCATTCCATGCTTAAATTATTCGTTGCATTATGGGATGTTTGCTCAGATTGATGGAGGAGGTGTTGTATATCGCCCAGTGTAGAACAATTTCAAGCTTAAAAGCTTTTTTGCATGGTGAAAGTTCGCCTTAGACCAAAGGAGAATGTGTTGTACATGGTTCTAGGGATTCTGCTATAGTTTCAGAGTCAAGCTTACATATTAAGCAGTAAAATAATCATATTGGTGTTATATAAGACTTTACAGCAACCATATACAACACATTTTTTCACGAATGCCGAAATGGTCTTGTCCAGTGTTCTATATTTCACCATAGCTTTTGCAAGGGCTTCATTCTTATCAATCTGGTTTGTTGTTATTTAGTTGTTTTAGTCTTATTTGTTATTATTTTAATTGTTTTTATTAGTGTAAGTGTCCAAGGACATGGGTCTTAGCGTTTAAAATATAGGGATGCACTGCTATAGACTTTCTGGGTTCACTATGATAACTGATAATATCAGTACTGTCTTGGCGGATAATATAAGACCTCTGCATCAGTAGTCTGCATCAGTATCAGACATTGAAAACTCCAGGCTGATTTTCCCTATGACTATGAACTATGAAATAAATGGTTTTTCGAAAAACACATTGTCTGAATTACAAGTTTAACAGACAGAATATGAACAATGCTACACACATGGTATAAGCATGTTAGTAAGCACTACCCACACTATTATACTCCAGCTATTCTGTTTAGAAAGTTCACTATGTATAAAAGAGGATCTCAAAACTGTAGTGACTTGGGCAGGGACAAGGCATATATGAGTTCACCACAAAACATTTAGTGCTTCAATAAACCCCCATAATTCATATTAAATAGAAAAGACCCGTAGTTAAAGCCCAACAGCCAGACTCTTAACACACCCTTGGGCTAGCTCCAGTTCTGGAGAGATGGAGACAGGTGCTATACATGCCGTATGTCATATATGGACGGTTAAAAAGTGATGCACTATTTGACATATAGATGGCACGGAAGCTACAATTTACATAGATTACATGTCTATACAAATCAGTGTATTAAGGTCTGTAAGCCCACCACTGCCCAATGATCAGCAGTCAGCCCCCTCTATTGATAAGCATAAGGACAAGGTAAGACGTCTGCTCTGCTGTGAGGTTTTCGTAGGTCTTTCTTGTGTTTTAAATCACAGTACGAAACAGGGACAGCTACAGTCGGAGACAGGACACCAAAAGCCCGACTTTACTGAAGACTGACTGTACAGTTACACGCTCATACATATAATCCCACTGTTGTTGTTTTTAATCAGTGTGTTTTTGTTGTCTTTACCTAACGATGTTAGATAAGTGTGAAATTGTGTCAGTCATGTCGTTCCAGTGAAATGAAGTGAATTATCAGATTTACTTTGTAAGTGTTTGTTTGGTCAAAATAATCTTGTTGAGTAAAGCTAAACAGCTTTCCTATTGGCTCTTGTTATCCTCAATTTGCATATTGTTTTACATTTTTACTCACCATCTTCGTTTGGCTTTCCTACTGGCCTGCCTTCCATTGTGTGTGCGTCTTTCTTATATTCCCCAGTATATAACTGTACAACTGCCAAGCCACATAGCTGTTGGGTGCAAGTACAACTTACTAAGGAGTACTACATAACACGATCAGTCCAGTTAATTAAAACCAAGCTGTAATTTATTTAAATTCACTGAGTACATATTTCTCAAAGGAGCATCTTAAAAGCTACTTAATACGTCTTAATAGAAACAATGAATGTAGCATTTTTAATAAATACAGCATTTTATTTTCGGGTAATACCTGAAAATAACCAGGCTTTTGTTTAAGTATGTTTAACTCAATCGTGCATTTTAAAACCTGCTTAACACTGTTGTGTGGGATTGGTTGACAATTTGAAATAAATCCAACATTTTGTTGTTTTGTTGGTATTTACACAAAAACGACTGAAAATACAAAGTTGCACTCATTTAATTATTCCACTACAAAGCTAAATTAGTTTCTGAGGTTTTTGCTATGAAATCATCTTGCATAGATGCAAATTAACATATTTACAGCTGTTTTTATCATCTTCATATTTTTTTCAGCTGTTGATGTCATAATTTTTTTCAGATAACTGATTCATTGAGCAGTTGGTGATGTTATCTTGACTGGCTTGCAGAGGTAAGTCTGCTGACACTTCCATCTAGACCGAAATTAACCTTCAGGATTCCGTCTGTGGGACTGGTACTCTATTGGACCCTAAGCAGCATGAGGATTGTGGACCTTGGTAGATTTGGACGACTTTGAAGAGGTTTAAGGTGGAAAGAGGTGCATGATGAAATGCAGAAAGTTTTGTAAACTTTTATAAGTTCTCTGAAAACTGTAGCACACACACACACACACACACACACCCACACAAACTCGGCTCACTCGTGTGTGTGCTCCAGCAGAGCAAATAAATGGATTGATATGGGTTTAATTAAGTTTCTCATCACAGCAGCATCAGTAAACATGCTGCACACTCTTCCTGCAGGTGCACTCTCACTAACACCCTGCTAATAGCGACTGGTGTCCTGTGTGCTTCCCTACTGCAGAGAGTCAATCCCCACTGTAACCTCTGGCTAGACATGCTCAGGGGACCTGCAGGCCTTGGTCACTTTTTATCCATCACATACGACTAGCCGCGTTTCCCCAGCTAAACTCAGACCTTGGGGTCTATCCTGGCTATCACATGGAGGACAGGAGTGCAGGACACCCTGGCACAGAATGGGAGAGCTTTGGTTATGATCTTGACAGAAGGAAGACTGAAGCATGATGACATCACAGGTGACACTTGGCATCGCTCTGTTCATCCTCAGAAAATTAAGAAACTCTATTGTGTATTTTTAATGACGGGGGGTAGCTGGTAGGACATTATTTCACAGATCAGCAGTAAGTAGGTAATAATGTGGTAATATTAGGGTAATGAGCTGAGTTTATTCGTGACATGCTAATTTTCTTGTGGTTACAAATAATTAGTAATTGCAGCAAAAACATAATTAATATAAAAATATAAAAAAAATAAAAGCATCCAGATTGAATGTTTAATTTATACGCCACTCTTGTTTTAAATAGTTATATTGTTTTATAATATAACAAACAAATAGTTATATGATGATATCTTTGAGCTGTAAAACACTAATTCAGGTGGTTCAGTTTTGTTTCTTCACTGTTTTAAATAATGGAGTGTGATATACTTACAGGCTGTAATTACATTGTAACTAATTAGTATTACCTCTGTAACAAGTTTTCAGTTAAATGCACTGTAAGTATGACTGTAGCTGTAAGGCAGGACAATCGCTTTATTATAATTACTTATTGTTGTTTTATTACTTTGTCATGTACATGTACAGCTAAAAACAGGTGTAGTTACCCAGAAAACCTAGAGATTACACAGAACACAGCTGGACAATATGCATGTGTGTATGTGTGTATGAATGTATGTATACGTGTCTGTATACGTGTATGTATGTATGTATGTATACGTGTATGATGCATGTATGTATGTATGTATGTATGTATGTATGTATGTACGTATGTATGTATGCGTGTATGATGCATGTATGTATGTACGTAGGTATGTATACGTGTATTTATGTATGTATGTATGTATGTATATGTATATGTGTATGTATGTATGTATACGTGTATGTATGTATGTTCGTATGTATGTACACAAGGATGTATGTGTGTATGTATGTATGTATACGTGTATGTATGTATGCATGTATGTATGTATGCATGTATGTACGTATGTATACATGTACGTATGTATGTATGTATGTATGCATGTACGTATGTATGTATGTATGCATGTATGTACGTATGTATGTATGTATGCATGTATTTATGTATGTATGCATGTATGTATGTATGTACGTATGTAGGTATGTATGTATGTATGTATGTATGTACGTATGTATGCATGTATGTATGCATGTATGTATGTATGTTTGTATGTATGTACGTATGTATACATGTATGTATGTATGTATGCATGTATGTAGGTATGTATGCATGTATGTATGTATGCATGTATGTAGGTATGTATGCATGTATGTATGTATGTACGTATGTAGGTATGTATGCATGTATGTATGTATGTACGTATGTAGGTATGTATGCATGTATGTATGTATGTACGTATGTATGCATGTATGTATGCATGTATGTATGTATGTTTGTATGTATGTACGTATGTATGTATGCATGTATGTATGTATGCATGTATGTATGTATGTATGCATGTATGTATGTATGCATGTATGTATGTATGCATGTATGTATGTATGTTTGTATGCATGTATGTATGTATGTTTGTATACATGTATGTATGCATGTATGTATGTATGCATGTATGTATGTATGTATGTATGTATGTATGTATGTATGTACGTATGTATACATGTATGTAGGTATGTATGTATGTATGTACGTATGCATGTATGTGTTCGGATGTCAACAAATGTAAAGACAGTCAGCTACTAAGGTGAGCCTGCTCGGAGAAGATTCAGAGATCTTGTGGTTTATCTTGACCAGATTGTTAGTGTTCAGGCAAATATCCCGTAGTTGCATATCCCAGTGTGAAACATTAATATTAGCACATATCACTGCTGCTGGTATGTTAATGCTTATAATGACTGTTAACCCAACAGGCTTCTCCAAATTCAAAACAAAATGTTTTAATGTGAAAAAAGAAGAAACTGACAATTACGATGCTCATTTGGAGAACTGCTTGGGCATCACAACCCTCCTCGCGCTGCACGTGAATCAACAGCCAACAAATCATGAACTTTTGTCATTTATGACCAATTCAGGCTAAAATGATCTATAATGGTGCAGCATATGGTGGTATATGCACACAGTTTATGTCTGGCTTTAGGAATGCAGCATCATTTTCCGTTTCCTTACAATCCCATATTCAGTAAACAGCATATTGTGTCTCTGCTGATTTTCTTGAAAGCCACTTTCAGCTGGACTTTGGGACTGTGGCTTTAATACATTGTTCCAGCTACAGTTTGGCTCGGCTGCCAGGGGAGCGACGGAGGAAGGGTTTTTTTGTGCGTGAAGCAGGCTGAAAATTGCGAGTTGGGGAACGGCCTATCTGTCCCCACAGTGCAGTTATGCTGATTCCATTTTGTTGAGCGAACCGTTCTGCAGAGCCAGCGCCGTTTGAGCCTCTGC
>JAMWET010002074.1:82500-87500 GCA_024036415.1 Prochilodus magdalenae | reverse complement strand
GCCGCTGCTGCCCGCGGCGATATTGGGGAGTAAAAATAGAGATGGCAGTGAGCTGATGATATTTGCCCATCCCACCTGCCATTACTGCAGGCCGTGTTTGCTCTCCGCTACAGAGCGCTGAAACACAGGGAGGATATTAAAAGAGAAGCGTTTTGTAGGAGGCCTCTCTCACCGACCTCAACCGGTAACCACCTCCCGTGCGTGCCATGTAAATAAAGACGAAGAGGTGGAGAGAGGCATGAGTGGAGAGAAAATGAGAGAAAAATAAGAGAGAAGTGGACAAAAGTAATCTGAGTTGTGGGTCAGGGAGGGATCAGGTCCAGAGAATGGAGAGAATTGCTTTGAGGAGATCAAACAATGAAGAGAGAGAGAGAGAAAGAGAAAGTGAGGTTCAAGGACTGATGTGAATTGTTTCAAATGACTGAAATACAAGAGCATGAGAAACAAATAGTTGAGGAGGAAACCAAATGATTATTTCTTCTGTATTCATGTTGTTTGCAGACGGAAAGGTGAATGAAATGAATTGAGCCTGAAGGAGCAAAAAACGAATAAAACAAGGATGAACAAGGAAAGGAGGCTGGAGAAAGAATTTAATGAAGATGTAGGCAAATTTATGTTTCCAAGTTGGACCAGGAGTGAAAGATACTCATACAGAGCTCCACAGTGTATAACAGGTGGATAATAACATTACTGAAATTACTGGCATCCTCATACCGAGACGCAGCATGACTCAAATGCACTCTGCTATTGTCAACAGTTAGTGCCCAAAAGCAACTATGCAGTTATTACACTTTTAAATAGTGTAATTACATTGTAATAATAGATCTCAAGTCACTTATTTATGCTCCACTCAGAAATGTGTTTTTGTAGCTACTCTTGCCAGGTTAAACAAACTTAACAGCTTGAGAAAGTGAAGCATCTCTGTTCTTTTAAAGACAACTAAATTTAGAGTGTTATTTATTTCATATGGTATTTGAAATGAATCTGTTTTAAAGGTCATGATGTTATGACAGCATAAGTGTAGTATTTTTATTCTTTAATCCCATTTTTCCTTACCACTACAGCAAGCATTCATGACTGAATAATAATTTATCTCTGAGTGTTGCAGTCACTGAGTGAAGTGATGCAGATTTGCTTTAGCCATGCTACAGAAAACAGTTAGGAGTCAGCCATGTTACAGTAGCCAGTTAGAGTCACATCAGCCATGGTAGAGTATCTAATTAGAGTAACAGCAGACATGTTACAGTAATTAAATAGAGTAATGACAGCCATGTTACAATAGCTAGTTAGAGTAACATCAGCCATGGTAGAGTATCTAGTTAGAGTAACAGCAGACATGTTACAGTAATTAATTAGAGTAATGACAGCCATGTTACAATAGCTAGTTAGAGTATTAGCAGCCATGTTACAGTAGCTAGTTAGAGTAACAACAGCCATGTTGCAGTAGCTGAGTAGAGTAACAACAGCCATGTTACAGTAGCTAGTTAGAGTAACAGTCATGTTACAGTAGGTAGTTAGAGTAACAACAGCCATGTTACAATAGCTAATTAGAGTAACAACAGTCATGTTACTGTAGCTAGTTAGAGCAACAGCCTTATTACAATAGCTAATTAGAGTAACAACAGCCATGTTAAAGTAGCTAATTAGAGAAACAACAGTCATGTTACAGTAGCTAGTTAGATTAACAGACATATTACAATAGCAAATTAGAGTAACAACAGCCATGTTACATAGCTAATTAGAGTAACAGTCATGTTACAGTAGCTAATTACAGTGACAATAGCCATGTTACAGTAGCTAGTTAGAGTAACAGCCATATTACAATAGCTAATTAGAGTAACAATAGTCATGTTACAGTAGCTAGAGTGACAACAGCCATATTACAATAGCTAATTAGAGTAACAATAGTCATGTTACAGTAGCTAGAGTGACAACAGTCACGTTACAGTAGCTAGTTAGAGCAACAACAGTCATGTTACAGTAGCTGGTAAGAGTAACATCTGACAGTAACTAATTAGAATAATGTCATAATCTTTATTTAGAATAATATTGATTTTCTCAGGGATAAACGCCCGACTGATAGAGCAGGCAGACATTTCAGTCTTTTGTTATATTAACATTGCTAGCTGTTGTTGTAGCATGGCTGCTGCTACTCTAACCAGCTACTGTAACATGGCTGACATTACTCTAATTAGCTGCTATAATGTGGTTGACGTTTCTCTAAAGCTTGGCCATCATTAACAGTGTAAAAGTGTAAACATTATGTGGGGAGTATGGATAGGCCCACTGGGAACACAGAATAATAAATAATCAAAGTTTAGTTTTTTCTTTCTGGGTGTCTGGATCATTAAAGTTTGTTTTAATTATTTATCAGGTAGCACTTAACCTCCTCCTGCTCCTTGCCCCTGTACCATGTGTGCTCCATTACTGCAGACCTTCGAGAATGCCTTTATTTGGGCTCTTTTTCTGTCTCTCTCCTTTCATCGAGCGAGGCAGCCGGTCAGGCATCTGCTGTTTGGCGGAGTCCAGTGCCCAGTGTTCTCTGAGCTCATTCAGGCGTTTAACAGTGCTGGGTGAGCGGCGGTGTGAAAGGATGCCCCAGAGAAGGCTGAGATCCTGTCTCATGTTGGTGGGAGTGACACGTGACTTGAGGGAGAGAATTAATACACAGGGATTTGGCTACGGCTGGAGCGGGACAAAAATGGAAAGAAAACGTTTGAAAAGCCATCAATAAACATCAGTTCGGCTCTGTGAGCACTTGAGTCTTGCCCCAGAAAAGCTCCCAGGAGACTGTACCAGTGCTTAAAGTTAAAGCTCTTGGCTTGATGGATGATGACACAGTAGCTGCGTAGGCGCTGCTCGGGAGAGGCCAGAACTGCATCCCCTGTCCAACAACAGATTTAAAGAGCTGGTTAAAACATATAATTAATGTTATTTCCTGTTTATTTTTGGGCGAGTTTTAGACGTCCTGCAGGGGCTATTAAATTTGCAGGTGCATAGTGTTGGACAAAGTGCAGAAAGGATGGAGAGAGGGTGACCCAAGGTGCCTGATCTGGCCTGTGGCCGTACCTTCCCGCGGTTGAAGGTCGCTGCTGGCGTCCGTGGCTAAAAGCTGTTCGGCCGGTCCCGCAAGCGCTAATAGAATTAGTGTGCCATCTGTTAGCATGCGGCATGCCAGCCCGGAACCCCTGCTAATTATGATACAATATCAAGAGCAAATGGCAGACGTCTCCTTAATATTCCCCCGGCAAATCCGCCAGGGAACCCTGAGTGTATACCAATAACAGCAGAGATATTGAGAGGGGGGGGTGAGAGATGAATATGGGGAATGAAGGAAAGACAAATGCAAAGAGAGGGAATAAAGGTGAACGGATGAAGGGAGGGGTAGACAGAGAACGACAGATGGGGAGATGAAGGAAAGGGAAGCGATTGCTGGAATAAAGGAGGATAAACAAAGGAAGGAAGAAGACAAAAGGACAGGAAACGAGCGCCACTGAGCTCTGGAGCTAATAGAATACATATCGAAGCTGCAGCAGGATTACAGATTTTCCGGGGAACAGCATTTTTGGCGGGTGGCTGGCGGCGGCCGCAGCCCTCCACTTCCCTAATCAGCCCGCATGTCTTGTAAGCATATATTTCAGTCAAGCCCACAAATATGTTTAGTGGCTTAGTCATGTTGCCAGGCGACAGTTGCCGGGGACGGCGGGTCTCTCCGTGCAGCTCGGCGACAGTGCTGGTGCCAGCCATGAAATCTTTTGAACAGAGCCGTCTGCAGTCTGCTCCTCCGACCGCCGCACAGGCGTTCTGGGGCCACCACACTTTTTCAAAGCTGCGTTACTAAGGGGAATAAGTTCTGCTGCCTAACTTTCTCTGCCGAAACCAGTCAGGGAATACAGTACCAGCCATCCTTCTGCTCATAGAAGGGTTCCCTATTTCTAGCTTAATGGTTTACTGTGAAGACATCAAGCTATAGAACAGCACTCGGAATAATTTAAATCAGCTTAAAACCCTCCACACTGGAGCTTTACAGCCGGATACAACAGCTTTCTTAACCTGCAATGGAGCTTCATATTACAGGATCGCTTTCGAAGCAGTTTGTGACCTGTTCTATTGGTCTGTCCATCAGGAATATTCACTAAATTGAAAGGGGTGCTAGGACTTTTACACTGTGTACATTATAATACGTTTTTTGCATAACAAAACATATATTGGAAGTGGTGATGTGGCAAAAATGTAATATAATGATACATGAAGAGTATAATGTCGCTGTCCAAAGACAAATCTTCAAAATGCCAACTTTACAGGAGAGGCCAAAAAACTCATTTTAATGTAAGTCAATGGAACCAGACATTTTTCCAAGCATGTTTTGGATATATTTGGTGATCCATTCATCGTGAAATGTTCGCCCAATGTAAACAGCAGCTCGTGTGAACAAATGATGCCAAAAACTACAAAATCAACCAAATTGGAGATACTTGGTTTTCAGTTGACAGTGACAATATGTGGTATATCAGGATATTTATTTTTCCAGGCATTTTACCAGTTTCCAGATAGAAAGCAGATACAGTATGTCACTGTTGGCACTTGCAATCTGCTGTCAGCCAAATGGGGCCCATATATTTACAATATTCATTTGGCCCACCTATTCCAAAATAGACCAGGTCCACTTGTGAGGGTTGACACAGAGTTGCCTACTTTTGGCTGAGGTGTGGTCCTACTGTGGTGCGTATGTGGCCAACACCAGCTACCGGGAGAGGTCCACACTTTTGTCTTGGTGGAGATGGCCAACAAATCCATGTGTGGAGGCTATGTGGTCGGCGCCAAGATGAACATTTTTGTCACACGTCCAGAAGGCCTGGTATTACTCTCCCTCCACCCCTACCACATAATCTGCAGGAACTGTGTGAGGATATTCAAGCTGCATGGGATGGGTTATCACAGGACACCATTAGGAACCTCTACAACTGTATGTTGAGAAGGATGCAGGTTGCATATTTATA
>JAMWET010002074.1:45000-77500 GCA_024036415.1 Prochilodus magdalenae | reverse complement strand
TGCCACAGTTGCATTCTGGTGCCTGTACGAACTGCAGCATTAAGGTGGAACAGAACATTCCCTTGAGAAGCTGGCTAACCGGACAGATCAGTGTTATATCACTGCAGCAAAGAACTTCTGGGAGGATAATGTCTACAGTTACTTCTGGGAGGATAATGTCACACATTATATTTTAGGAAACACATATAGGGAACAATTATAGCCTCTTCTTTCATAGTAAAGTTGAAATTTGTCACTTCTAAATTGTGTATTCACTGTGAATCAAGGTATATTTATTATTTATATCGCAATTAATTTATTAAACCCTTGTTATGCAATAACTGATCATGAATTCAGACATAAACAACTTGCAAACAGAAACAAGCAGCAATAAATTCCTATGGGTTCTACGTAGAATAAAATACATTCTAGTGTATTACATTAACAATAACAATGCTACAATAATTACTAACAATGTTAACATTAAAAACAACAATATTTACAAATATATCAATATGGGCCTGATAGAAGACTAAAACTGCACTTAGAATAGGGAAACCATCTTAATGTATTGGTTATTGGTATTATAAACTCTTATTAGCTCTTAAGTTAGTTAGTTTAGTTTTCATTGTGCATTTACAGAGCTAATCCGAAGCTAATAACGCAATTACTAATGGTTTTTACATAAAAGACCTTCAATTGTGTACTAATACAGAGACACACAGACAGACAGACAGACAGACAGACACTATGTTGATCCCAATGGAAATTTAGCAGCCAGTAGCAGTTTCACAATACAGCACAGTAAAACAAAACAAAAGCCTGTAACAGTAAACTATAAACACAGTACAGTTCTCTATGGATAAATATCTCACTTCACAAGGAGGCAAGACATACAAAAAAATACAGATATAACTGTATGATAAACTATAAAATATGTCCATAAAAAAGTCATTGTTTAAAATACAATTTCTGTTTATTTCATTTTTGTCACGAGGGATAGCAGACGAGGAGGCAGGATGTAAGTGCAAGTGTTTAATGAAAAACAAAAGGACAAAGCAAAACCAAAGAAAGCAGCAAACAGAGGAGACTAGGAACAGGATTACCAAACAGCCAACACGAACACAAAACACCAAGCAAGAACACAGGGGACAACAGGGAGTGTAAATGAACAAAGACTAACAAGGAACACCTGGGAAGGGGCGGAGCTACAAACTAAGGACAGGTGGGGGGTCTGACAAGAGGGCGGAGACAGGAGGAGCAACGACCAAAACAAACAGAAGCACATGGACATGACGAAACAGAAAGCCAGAGAAGACAGACAACCATGAACTGGACAGGGCAGGATGTGACAGTTTAATGCCATGTTTACATTTCCCCCCTTCGCACTTCTTCACACAATAAACCCAAAATGGAATGTGACCATGGCTGAACTTTCACAACTGAGTACATTGCAAAAACATCTGGTTTTGAATTCTTTACATAAAAAAAAACACAATTTGATATGAAGGTTTTAGTCTCAGTGTTTTATTGGTTTCCTAAATGAAAAGCATTCTCTTCTCGTTTTAGTGCACACGACCTCCAAAATACATACAACACAAGATGTGCTTTGATGTTTGCCCATGCTACTGTTTTGTTTTCCATGTGGGTAAATTCAGTAAAAATATTTTGCTTGTTTTTTAAATGAAGCAGTTTGATTGTCTATGAAGACGTTACTCAGGAACGAATCTGTGTGATTTGATTTTGTTGTGGTTGTGAGTTATTAGATGTGGGTAGATTAAATGACCTGTTGTGCTCTTCCTGGCTGTCAGGAAGCATGATTGTATGATTGCAGACTTCCTAGGCATCCAGCAGGAGTTAATTTAATTAGAAGAGAGGCTGGAACACTGTTTTAGTACAAAGTGGACTTCAGAGAGAAAAATAAAATAGTCCAGCAGAAGAATGTGTGATGGAACAGATCTTAGGCAGGGCAGGGGAAGAAAGAAGAGGTGAAATAGAAAAGCAGGATTCATTAGCATCTCTGCTCTGTGGACGCACCCCCTCCCTGCCCACTCCAGCCTGTGTGTCTCTCCCAAGTCACTGGCGGCTGCTAATTTCTGCACAGCGGGAGGCGAGCTGCGCTAGGCTAATATCAGCAGAACAAGCAGAACATGTTACTGATGTAGGTCTGTGATTGACAGCTCTACTGACCAGCAGCATACTGGAGGAGGTGGAGCTCCAGCATCCGCTGTTCCACTACAGCGTTTGTTAACACTGTCCTTCTTTTCCGGTCTCTCCATCTTTCTACCTGTTTCTCACTACTTTCTCTCTACTTATCTCCGTCACTCTCTCCATTGTTTTTTTTCTATTGCTCTCTGCTTTCTGTATCCTCTCTCTTTCTGTTTCTCCAGTTCTCAATTTGTTTATTGTCTGGGCTTTTCTTTGCCTTCTCTATCACTCTGAGCTTGCAGTCTGTCTCTCTCTCTCTGTGTCTTTCTTTCTTAACCTTTCATCTCTCTATCTGTCTCCATCATCTCTTTCTCACTTCTTTCTCTTTACTTCTCTCTTTTTCTGGCTCTGTCTTTTGATTGCTCTCTGCCTTCCGTTTCTCTCCCTCTCTCCACTCTGCTTACTCTCTTTCTATTTCTCATTTGCGTCTCTCTCTCACCATCTTTTTACTCACTACTGTCTCTTTATGTCATTCTCTGCCTGTCTCTCTCTTCCTGTGTCTGTCTCTCTCTACCTGTGTCTGTCTCTCTCTACCTGTGTCTGTCTCTCTCTTCCTGTGTCTGTCTCTCTCTACCTGTCAGTCTCTCTCTACTTTTGTCTCTCTCTTCCTGTGTCTTTCTCTCTCTTCCTGTGTCTGTCTCTCTCTACCTGTCAGTCTCTCTCTACTTTTGTCTGTCTCTCTACCTGTGTCAGTCTCTCTCTACTTTTGTCTCTCTCTTCCTGTGCCTGTCTCTCTCTACCTGTGCCTGTCTCTCTCTTCCTGTGGCTGTCTCTCTCTACCTGTGTCTGTCTCTCTCTACCTGTGGCTGTCTCTCTCTACCTGTGTCAGTCTCTCTCTACTTTTGTCTCTCTCTACCTGTGGCTGTCTCTCTCTACCTGTGCCTGTCTCTCTCTACCTGTGTCTGTCTCTCTCTACCTGTGTCTGTCTCTCTCTACCTGTGTCTGTCTCTCTCTACTTTTGTCTGTCTCTCTACCTGTGTCAGTCTCTCTCTACTTTTGTCTCTCTCTTCCTGTGCCTGTCTCTCTCTACCTGTGCCTGTCTCTCTCTTCCTGTGGCTGTCTCTCTCTACCTGTGCCTGTCTCTCTCTACCTGTGGCTGTCTCTCTCTACCTGTGGCTGTCTCTCTCTACCTGTGTCTGTCTCTCTCTACCTGTGTCTGTCTCTCTCTTTGTGTCTGTCTTTCTCTTTTTTCCCTCTTTCTGTTTCTCTTTACATTTTAATATCTGCTGTTCCTTACCTCCATCTTTCTATTGCTTTCTTGTTTCTGTCTATCTCTCCATGTCTCTCTCTATATATTTCTATCTCTCTCTGCTTCCTCTCTTCCTCTATTTTCCATCTCTTATTTAACCATTTTTCTATCTGTCTGTTATTTAATTGCCTTGCGTTTTATTTTTCTCTCTTTCTCTGGATTGTTCTCTACCTTGTCTATCGCTGTCAGCTTTCTGTCTGTGCCTCTATCTCTCTTTTGTCTTTCTCTATCTTTTCTCTCTCTGTTTTATCTCTGTATCTTCATCTTTCTATCTTTCTAACTGCTTGTCTCTGTCTTTCTGTCTATCTTCTAATTGCCCTCTGCCTTTTCTCTCTCTCTCTCTCTCTCTCTCTCTCTCTCTCTCTCTCTCTCTCTCTCTCTCTCTCTCTCTCTCTCTCTCTCTCTCTCTCTGATACCCCCCATGTTTTCGCTTTTAAACTCTTACATATTTCCATTCACAGTCGACTAACAGGATGACAGTGAAATCCTCTGTTGATCCTCCTCTCTCTCTCTCTTGCTCTCTCTCTCTCTTTGTTTGTCTATCACCCCAAATCTGACACACTCCTCAAGAAGAAAGACTAAACCCAAGAAACCCCGCTGCAGAAAGAGAATTGGTGCAGACAGCAGCCGTAAGGAAGCTTAGCATAGAGCTGGCTCCTCTATGAGCTGTTTGGGGAGACGTATCGATCGGCCTTCTCTGACTTCCTCCACATCCTCACTCATTCATCCTTTAATAAATGGATGGCTTCGTTTGTAAATCTACTCCTGAATCTCTTTATCTCTTTGTGTCTCAATACATCCTCCCTCCCTCCATCCCTGAGCACTATTTGTTTTGGCTTTTGCTCATTGCTTCACCTCCACTGCCTTTTACAGTAAAAGATCAGATTTGCAGCTATTGGTGGGATTTTTTTTGGGGGGGGGGCGTAATAAGTGAGATGATTTAGGAAGATGGAACTGAAACTTAAAGTGGACACTTGGACCCGATTCATGCTACCGTCCCATGGTGGGAGCGACATAGAACTGCTTGATTGTCAATTAGGTGCTCCTCATAACTGGTCAGCGTTTTCACACAGGCTGCATGAGTATGATGGCGGAGGGTCTGTTTTGTCTGTTGCGTACGCTCCACTAATGCAGGGACATTTTATAATCAGTTTCATGACTACTAAAAAATGTATCTAGCACATTTCCAGCTATGGCAATGAGTCAGTCAGAATGTAAAAGCTGCCCCATTTATACTGGAAAAGAACAATCTGAACAGAAATCTGGTAAATAGGAAGCCTGTTTCTGTCCTCTTGTAACCCTAGTATAAAATAACCAGTGTTAGCCACACTTCTTTCTCTACCGACCAATCACAGGCTTTGTTACATAGTGTGTTCACCCAGATGCCATGTTCACGGCACTGTGAGGAACATTACCAGTTCTTTTCTTGGCAATTACATCATATTGTTTACCAAAGCAAGGTAAATGACATTTCTGCAACAAGTATACTGCGGACAATTCTTCTGCAGGTCTTTCAGCAAAAGAAATCTGAAAATCAAATGAACAGAAAACTGAACTTAAATGTCAACACATGGCAATTCCTCAATATAACTCTTTTAATTAATGTTTTATTTATATATATATATAATATATATATATATATATATATTTATACTAAATATTAGGTTATGGTCCACTCCTGGCTGCTCTACCAGGCTTGAAACCATCGTCCAATCAAAATTCAGAATACAGTCAAGTGAAAACATATTAATAGGTTATAATTTTACTGAGCAGAGTGGCTGATTCGAGCATTTGTCAATCTGCATAAAAGAACGTCTGTATAGCTTTAGCACCGCTCCGCTCCAGAGTACACACTGTATGTATGAAAGGCCACAGCACTCATGCTGCCACATTGTTCATGCCGCCATAAGCATTGCTCATGCAAGCATGTGCGAATCAGGTGTAGATGTTTTGAGGATGCAATGCTAATTGGTGTGACCCCACTTTCCGTCACTTCTTGTTAGCTACATTAGCTGTCTAACTCCATTGCAACATGAAGAAACAAACTCTGGACATCAAACTTGTCTTGGGTGAGCAGTCGCATTTTGAGTATGGCCAACACTTTATACTGTATATAACATTATAAATACTGTATGGGTTTTTTGCGTCAGTAAGACGAGTTTTTTCTCAGACATGTTTATAAAATTTAAAACCATTTTTTTCAGTTTTTTTCACAGAATTGTTTCTGAACACATGCTAGAAACATGAAAAGACTATGTGGACCATGTAGTATTGAAATGTGGGTGTACACCATTGTTTTTCTGGCTGAGTCTGAAATCATGGCCCGATGATGCACTGGAGCCACACTTAGCATGACCCCTCCTCTGACGCCGACATTATAAAATACTGAGCACATTAGTATCAGCCAGGTCAGTTGCCCAGCTACTCCCTTTATGACTTGCCAGCCCTCCACAGACAGGACCTGCTTCGCTAACTTCAGCTAGGCTAACGGCATTATCAGTTAGGCTGCACTTCGATTAAAACATGTGCCTCTGGACAACATGTTAGCCGGGCACTTACACAACAGGGCTAACAAACCAAAGCCTACTACTTCTCTATTAGCTTACATCAGCTAGGCCTTCCATAAATGGTATCCAAAATTCTGCTGCAGGCTGAGAGGAACGAGGCTGATTCTTGTGTAGGTCAGTGTCCTCTGACTTGTATTCTGATTCTGGTGCCCCAAACATGTATGGCTGTCCAATAAACCAATATCCAATAATAATAATAATATCCAATAATGTTAGAGGGAGCATCTGGTTTTCGGGTTGTCGTGGTATTTGTGGTACTTGACACTTACAAGGGGGCTGCACATTTCTCACAACTGGGTGCGGTTTAAGTGAATCAGTGGACACACCCCTAATCGTTTCAGAGCCAAGAATGCTGCTTCATTTTTCAGTTTGAGGTTTCTCTTTTGTGTCATTTAGTATCCTGCCTGAAGAGTCACCATATCCTAGAATAGGAGCCACAGAGTGTCTTTTTCTGAACGAAGACAGTACAAACAATACTGCTTTGACATCCGACTAGTAAACTCACTGTGTTCCTTTCCTTCTACTCCTTCTACTCACGTCTTCTACTCCTGACAACAGCAGTGTTCACTCAGCCCCATATCCTATACTCGTCTTGTGTCTTATGTTTTTCCTTGGAGCCATATACAACACTGGTTGTGGTTGATGTACAAAATCAATCATTTTCATGTGATCATTTTCTAACGTGTCTGGATCCTATTTAGGGTAAAGGGGAACTTCACCAATAAATCAAAAGGTCGTACATGGTCAAGATGGTTAAGATGCAGAGTGGTTTGCTCTGAAATGCTCCAGTAGGAAACTCAGTCTGAGGTGTTCACAGTGGTGGTGATGGATATCCAGACTTCTGAAAAGTTTAATGGCTGTGAAAGTTCTTGCACAGAAGGTTATACATTATATGGTTATAAATACTCCACCTGATGCCTGAGATGATGTTCTGTGATGAAATGTAGCCTAGGGCTAACATCCAGAAAACTTTACACAGACTAAAGTCTGACAAATTCTCACATCTAAAGACAATGTGTCATAACAGAGTTGGAAGTCACAGACTGGTGTAAGTACAGGTGCACCGTTCTTCTAAGAGGTGCTCAGATACTGTGCAGAAATGTGTTGCTGTGTGCAGTATAGAGGGAGTTTGTGCTGTAACATGTGAAAGACCACTGAAGCTTGATGTGTATTAGAAATCCCAATTCATGGCTTTGGACAGCTATTAGTTCATGTATGAAGGAACAGGTGGCCTAAAGATAGTAAAGAAGTAGTCAAGTAACCAATCAGGATACCGCCCATGTGTATCCGAGTTACACCACGTGTTTCATCTGATCACTAAGGCCCTCTGCCTCAGGACTGGAGGGAATGGTGAAGCTAGACTGAGTCCAGGCTCATTGCTATTTGCATGAGCTAAGATTAAAATATAGGATATTAAATATGGTTGATTTCGAGAATAGAAACAGACAGCTGTTTTGTAAGACAGCTAGCCCGATCACCAAACACCAATAGCTAGAGATGATTGAGATGAAGTGTGGGATTGCAGTGCTGGGAAGGAAAATAAAGGGTGACCAGGAACAGTAAATAATGATATGGGTAATATTTATTGAGCTACACATACAGAAGTAGGGTCTCTCAGTGTGGGGTTGGGCAGCCATGTTTGCTAACCCAACATACCAGACATCTCAGCATGGAGTTGTAGAGGTTCCTAAAAGTGTGCTGTGAAAATCCATCCCATGCAGCTTGAATATACGCACACAGTTCCTGCAGATTTTGCGGTAGGGGTGGAGGTGGAGTGACACCAGGCCTGGACATTTGACACGAACCTTGACCTTGGCGCTGACCACGGTGCCTACACACTTGTTCGTCATCACCAAGACAAAAGTGGTTCTCATCACTGAAGATGACCCCCTACCATGTCAATCCATAACAGTCTATCTCAACACCATTGAGGTCTTTGGCGACGTTGATGTGGTGTTAGGGGCAGTCATCGTAATCGTAATGAGTCTTTGTGCATGTAGTACTAACAGAATGACTAATGGAGGGCAACACTGCTCCCTGAATGTCCACCATCGTGGCTGCTGGGTCAGTCAGGTGCAACGATAAGGTCCATCCTTACTAATGTCGCATGCCCTGCTGAGTGTGAATGTGGAATAATTCGCATGTCTCTCAATGTCAAACCTGCCCACCAAGTTTCGTTCCTGATTCCGTCTGGGTGCTACAGTATTTCTGAAGCTATTTGTTTGATGATGAGTGTGCACAATATATGGATAGAAGATGGACAAGATGTTGAAAGGTCCCTTTAACAAGCAGTGTTGTAAATGTACCTTAAAGATGGGTGTATGCTAATGAGCTTCGTTCTGAATGGCTGACTTGCATTGTGCCATAATTATTGCAGTCCGATCTAGAACACTCTTTTATAAGCTCCGTGTGAATGGGCGGGGCTAACTGCTGTAGACTGAATAGGTGGATATATGTAAATGTATTGTTCTTTGTGACATCACAAATACTATATGTTCCAAGCGGATGGATGGATGGACGGATAGCTAGATGGATGGATAGATGAATAGATGGATGGATGGATAGACGGATAGATAGACGGAGAGACACTGATGTATGTTGTGACCTGTCCAAAGAAGGACTGAAAGGATGGACAGACCAATAGAGAAAATGGAAAGAGAGAGAAAGGTCTGAACTTATGCATGCAAAAGCTCAACATCTGCTGCATTTCATTTGTAAGGGGATTTAGCGGGAGAGGGATAGATGGAGAGACACAGAGGGAGCGGAAGAGAGAGAGAGTGTGATAGAGTGATACTGGTGTGAAGTGGCTGTCCTGGTTTTTGTCCCTGAGTTAAGTGCTCCATATGTATCTCTCCATCTCTCCTTTGCTCTGCCTCTGTAGCTTTTATTTCCCTCTTGTTTCAAACCCAATTTTCCACCAAAACTCTCCTCGTCAGCATGTGCGCCGTCTGCCTCCAACCCAGAACACACACACACACACACACACACACACACACACACACACACACACACACACACACACGCTCCCCAATTAAACCCTGATATCACACACACGCACACACACAGTGAGAATATGGCACCCTCTCCATCTCAATCTCATTTAGTCTCTCTTCCACCTGACTGTGCATTTCTTTCTCTCTCTCTCTTTCTCGCATATTCTCTCGTATCGTCTTTCTTTCTGTCCTGCTTTCTCTAATGTTCTTTCTCACTGCCTCTCTCTCTTCTTTCTGTCTCTCTTCTATGGAGTGATGTGTGCAGAAGATGTATTGGTCTGTCTGCTTTATTGTATTATTCTGTTTGCTTCTCTCTTTTCTTCTCTTATTTTCTTCATCTCTCTTTGTTTTCTTCATATCCAACATATTTTATTCACCATTTGCCTTCTTCCATAAATCCCTCTATTCCACCTTTATTCCATTCATCTTGGTTTGCGCTCTCTCTTTCCACTCTCTATCTTTACCTCTCTCTCTCTCTCTCTCTCTCTCTCTCTCTCTCTCTCTCTCTGTTTATGCCTCTGTCTCTCCCTTACTTTCTCTCTCTCTCTCTCTCTCTCTCTCTCTCTCTCTCTCTCTCTCTCTCTCTCAGGATTGATGAGTACAGAAAGTGTATTGATCTGTCTGCTCTTCCATATCTGTTTTCTTTTGTCTTCCCTCTTTTTTCCATTCCTAGAACCTTTCATTCACCACTTTTTCTTTGTAGTCTTCTCTCCTCCATCCATTTCCTTTTCTTTGTTTGCACATTCTCCTTTTTTGCCTTTCCTTATTTTCTCTTGCTCTTTTGTCTTCCTGTCTACTCTTTTCACTCATTCGAGCTTTCTTTTTCTATTTTCTCTTCTCATTTGATCTCCTTTCTCACTCGTTTACTTGCTTTTTGCTTTCATCTGTTTTTATTCCCTTTCTTTCTCTCTCTCTCTCTGTGTCTGTCTCTGTCTCTGTCTCTATCTCTCTGTGTGTCTCTCTCTCTCTCTCTCTCTCTCTCTCTCTCTCACTCTCTCTCTCTCTCTCTCTCTCTCTCTCTCTCTCTCTCTCTCTCTCTCTCTCTCTCTCTCTCTCTGTCAGTCTGTCTGTCTGTCTGCCTGTCTGTCTGTCTGTCTGTCTCTCTCTCTCTCTCTCTCTCTCTCTCTCTCTCTGTTCCTAGACTTTTTTCTTCTTCCACCCTTCCCTCTAGATTATCTCCTCTATCCTTCCTCATTTCACCTTGTCTCTTCACCCCCACCCTCCCCTCACCTCCAAATCTATGAATGTATGTGTGGAGTGCATCTAGTCTATTGATGAGTACTGTATCGCACTGCTGTTTTCTCCCTTCCCTCGTCCTCGTCTGTCCCTCTCTCCCCGAGCAGATGGGAGAGGTTGGAGGTGGACAGGTAACAGATGACCCAGTGTCCCCCTTGATCACACATGGACCTGCCCTGGCTCGGCCTGCCCTCCTCTTATTCTCCCTGGCTCCTTCTCTCACTCCCCTTTGAACTCTGTCTCTCTCTCTCTCTCTCTCTCTCTCTCTCTCTCTCTCTCTCTCTCTCTCTCTCTCTCTCTCTCTCTCTCTCTCTCTCTCTCTCTCTCTCTCTCTCTCTCTCTCTCTCTCTCTGTCTCTCTCTCACATATCTCTGTCTCAAATTCTAAATTAGACCCAAAGCAACTTATTACTGACATGATCACATTAAAGTGATAGTTAAACCAGTCTAAAACCTGTCCAGTTGGTGCTGGAGCTACAAGGCTATTGTTGCTAACGTGTAATGAAAGCACATAAACCTCAGCAACCAGGCCTTTTTCGACTGCCAGCCCAATTCTGATTTTTGCCATATACAGATTGTATCCAGTTTTCTAACAGTCCCACATAAAATCCAGTTTTTGCTAATCAGATGTGCACCACATTCAGAGGTCATTAAAAAATATAAAAACATCTTTTTTGGTAATTAACTAATAGATGCTTGTATCTAGCCAATGCCCTGCATTAAAAACAACCAGATTGTTTAAGAGCTTTACTTTTTATCTTACACCAGCAGTCTTCGCCCTTAACCACAACCATATCAAAAACTCTCATGTTCTGTAGGTTGCCAACAACTTTTGATTTTTGACTATTGCAAATATGTCAAGGTCTCTATCCAGGCTAAGCACTATAATTACAGACCATATGAGTTCATACCATCAGTAACCTGTGGTGTTCCCAAAGGTTCAATTCTGGGACCCCTCTTATCTAATTTACACATGCTTCCTTCGGGTCCCGTCTTAAAATCCAGTTCTAATCCACTTTCTAATTTAATATTTTTAATTTATTCACTTCTAATGTTTTGAATAATGTTTTAATCATATTGAAACTTCTATTCTTCTAAATCCTTTTACATTTTAATTGGGATTTTCTTTGGATTCTCTCTTTTGTAAAGCACATTGAATGACCACAGGGTATAAAAGATGCTATGTACATTAGCTTACTTTGCCTTGTCTTATGATCATTAAAGGCACAGTATACAATTTTAACTCTATAGACTTCACTTCCAAATTCAGTCAATATATCCTCATCGTCTGCTAGCTGTCTATTAAGTGTGTGCAAACAACCTGTGGTCATATACAGACCAGACTCTGTATCTTGGTTTGAGCCACAAAACACACCACAACCTCCAGCCAGACAGTAACAGATAGGAGTCCAAGAGCCATGTCAACATCAGTGAGGTACTTAAATGGTGGTGAGAACTCTGAGAGTTGACAAGGCTGAAGCTGGCTTTCTTTTTGCCAGCTTCTTGTTTGGGGCAGCAGTTACATTCTGGTGCCTGACCATTTAAGGTGGAAGAGGGAATTTAAGCAAAAAGCTTAGCTTATAGAACAGGAAAACTTGAAAAATAACTGACTCCCGCTTCATGGAGAGCTGAAAAACATGAACGATGAGGAGGTTACTCTATTTCTGCTCACATTAGCTTATTTTGCTGTTAAACAGACTCGGTAGATCAGTACAGTTCTGCCCTGTTGCTAATGCTTGTGATATCAGCTGGTTCACATCACAGCAGCATTTGTAGTGATAGTTTGCTGTCCCACAGTCATTGTTCACTCTTATGTCATATCAAAGCATCTGTCAGTACAATGGAAATAGGGTGTGATGAAGCGTTTATTGACACGAAGATGAAAAAAAAAAATTTTGGTAGTCTAGTGTCATTCACCTTGGGAATGTGCATTGATGAACACTGGGTAGTAGCCTCTTAAGTAGCAGTTTGAAGGGGTTGAGTTGAAACATCAACAACTGTTCTCCAGAATCATACACTGTACCTTTAAAGCTTAAACACCAGGGATTCCCCCACAAAACAAAACAAAACAAAACAAAACAAAACAAAACAAAACAAAACAAAACAAAACAAAACAAAACAAAACAAAACTTGAACCTCCTTAAATCAATTCAACAATATTTCCAAAAGTGTCACATCTCTGTCCGTCTGTCTGTCTGATCTTGTCCATGTCAAACAACACCCCCTCTGGTTGTTTCTTGTTATAGCACTGCTTTTCCTGGCTCCACCCACTCCCACACCTGTTAGCTATCGGCACTCATTAGGACTTGTATTAAGACCACTTTCTTTGCCCTGTCTGTTTGTAAAGTCTCTGTTTCCCAATAAAAATCCCCCCCCCCCCCCCCTTCTATTAATATTATAGCTGGATTTTTACAATATTAATAAACATGGGTTGCCAAAATAATGTGTTCATTAAGTGATTTCGGTCACAGCTATCATATTTTGGTTTAATCTTGCCGGTTCGTGAGTTTTAACACAGTTTCCCGCTGTGAAAGTCCAACCGAACACACCTGGAAACATGGTGGTTCGAACTATGGTGGTACTAACAAAGTACGATGCTTTCGGGAAACGGTCGTACTTCAGATGTTTGTTAGTTTAACGATGCATCGGACCACGTTAGTTCATTGCTAACCTTCGTCGTTGTACGGGAAACGCACCCCTGGTCTGCTGTCGTCCCTGTGTAAGTTCTAGGCTGTCGTCCCTTTTGTTTGTCTTCGTCTTCAGTTTTGTTTCTGCTCTCAAGTTATGGACATGCCTTTGACCAACCTGTGTTTTGACCCCTGTTACCCGGACTGAATCAAATAAAACCACTATGCACTTGCATCCCACCTCAACCACATTGTTACAATAGGTACAGATAAATATGATATCAATATAAAAGAGAGCATAACTCAATCCTACCCATAACCCTAACCCAGGACCTAATCCTAAACCTAAACCTAACCCAAAATCTAATCCTGATCTTAACCTTATCCAAAACCTAAACCCCAGTTAAACCACAGGTTTAGAATGGTGTGATCAGCATGTCTATAGCAGCTTGTTGAGGATATTGAGATGGTTTGTATTATACCTGTTACATATTCACTGAATCTCAGGTGAACATCTACAGACATTAACTCGAACCCTCAAAGTAAGTGAGAAACAATTGAATTCAGCAGATATTAACACATAACGCTCTAGGGCACCTGAGGTTTAGCCCAGCTGCTTCCACTTAGCCTCAGTATATATACCCCTCTCAAACACTTCCTCATTGTGGTGGCTTTGACCTCTTCTTTTGCTTAACCCTTGTTGGCGGTTTCTCTTGATCTACTCTTTGGCTATCGACCTTTCTCTTGTTACCTAGACCATTCTCTTGCCTATCTCTTCCCTCGCTGTTTGCCTACTCTGGTTCTTTATTCCTGTCATTTGTAAGGGTGAAAAAGTGCGGTGCAGGAGCCAGACCCGGGAAAAGGCACTGGTCCCGGGACTCTCTAAAGACACACGCCCAGGACACACTCCATGCGGGGTAGAAGTGGTGTTTATTGGCCCAAGCAACCACAGATCTCACCATTACTGTCCGGAGTAACTTAAAAGCAGCTGCATCAGACGGGAGGCTAGGCTACAACTAGCTCCTTCATCCCGCGCAGAGCGCTACAGCTCAGTGCACATGCGCAATAGTCAAGAGCAAGTAATCAACCATTACACATATGCGTAATAATTAAAATAATTATTTCATTGTTGCTACAGGTATTGGTATGTTGTTGTCATGTCTATTGAGCATCTGAAAAAGACCACTCCAAATAACATTACATAGTGTACAATAACAACGGGGATTTTGTCCTGATAGCAACAATACAGAATTTATCATGCACACAGAAACACAATCTGTCCATTTATATTAAAATATATATCAAGCTTGGTGTGGAAGCCAGAACGCGGTAGCACGCTTGCGCTATCCCTGCTACTATATTATTGATATCTACACACTTTCGGTTGTGTCATGTATGTGTTGTTAAACCTGGCAAGCATTTTCCCCCTTTCCTTACAATACCTTCCAGTTGCCTCAGTCTTCAGGACATGCAGTGATGTGTTTCTTGAACAACAGGATTATTCTCGGCTATGTTTCCACCTCGGCCATCTCCATGCTGACCCATAACCTTTCGTCTTTGTGCAGTGAGATTTCTCTGTTTCTGGGTTGCAGATGCCTGTGTTTGACTGTTGCTTCTTTGCTCATGATGGAGAAGTGATATATAAGGATCAGTGTGTAACTAATTCATTTGATTTGCCGTAGTGTTTTATTGTTCCGGCGTTCCAGATAAGAAGTGTGTTTATTTCATTATTTGGTGAATTGGAGTTTGTTTAGCAGAATGAATGCGAGCTGAAGGGCTTTAGATGTATGAGCTCTTAGAGGAATCTTTTCAGCGAGTGCTTTGTGCTTTCCGAGCTGTGTAAATTTGCATCTAGAATGCCTCTACAATTTTAGTTCCTGTTTAGGTCTCTAATGCCAGTGGGAATGCAGTTTTGCCCTACATATATTGTTTGTGTTGGTTGTAGGCTGTTAATGATATTAGGATGTTTTCTTTTTTACAATGGGCCGCTGCAAATTTCTGTGTAGGGGCTCATTTGGATGAACGAATGCCCATAATTATTTTTAATTTTATGTTAATTTAATGGAGCGGACCCCGTGCTTCACTCGCATGGAATTATACTGGGTTAATGATACTGTCAGACAGTTTAGACCAAATTCTTTTGGGAATTCCTTTTTACAAATAGAGTTCCGTGTGCATTTTCTTGGATAGATTCCCAGCACATACAAATTTCCTGTTACAGAGATCCAGTGCAGGGTAGTAAGTTTATTCCTGCACAACTTGTTACAATAGACGCTGTCACAAAGCAGCTGTAAAGAAAACCCAGGACTAGGCCCCGTGTCAGCAAGCCAAGGATGCATTCATTCATTCATCTTCAAAGCTGCCTATACGTCTGGGTTGCGAGCATGGCTGGAGCCTATCCCAGCGCTTATTGGACGGAAGGCAGGGAACCTGGGCAGGCCACCATCTTTCACAGGGCAGACATTCGCATTCACTCACACTCAGGGGCAAATCAGTATCACCAACTCACCTGACAGCATGTCTTTGGACTGTGCAAGGAAACCCTAGAGGAGGCCCTAGAGAAGACACACACAGACACAGGAAGAACATGCTAGGTCCACACAGAAGGAACCCTGGATGTCCCACCCTGGAATAGATAACTCAGGCCCTTCTTAGTGTGAGGTGAGGGCAGTACCCAATGCTTCACTGGGCTGTTGCTGTCACAGATGCAGTGGCAAGGCAAAACTACCTAATACAAACCCTCGGGGCACTGCTTGTGTGGTGCAACCTAACTTAAGAAAGCATATCTGGGAGAGCAGTCATAATTGCTGATCTGATTTGCTTTTATGTGTCACTGAAAGGGAGGAAACACACACCAGTAGGATCTATTGGATGTGTAAATGTTTGCATCTACATAAGGTACGCAGAGTTTGAAACCATGCTAAGTAAAGTAACACGTTTTTATTTAACTATGATATATGCCAGCGGTTGGCAACATGGAGTTTGGGTGTCCTAGTGGCTCTTTTACTGCCCCGCTTGCAGCTCCACAGCAGAATTAAAATTGTAGGTATATAATTATAATCCTCTTATGCAGTAAAATATTGCTTTGCTAAAGGTTTTATCCACGTCTTATTAGTGCTCTCAAATCCTGGAACAACTTATTCACCAGTTTTGAAACCCATGCCATGTGTGGGTGACCATTATCCTGCTGAAATATGGCAGTTAAAGGGCCTGCAATGAGAAGCAGCACATGTGGACAGAGGATGTCCTGCACATATCTCTGAGCTGTTAGTGTCCATCATTTCACTACTAGGGGTGAGTGATTGTCGCATGCGTTGGCTCCCCAAATCATCACACTAGCTGTTGGGGCAGTGTGCCGCTCCAAGGCAGGATTGAAGCACTTACCACAAGGTCTCCATGCTTGACCCCGACTATCTAGACTATCTAGGACACGTAATAGGCTCTGTGACACCAAATTTCCCTCTGTTAAGTGCCTGGAAATGGGCCGGGCAGAGACAGGGGTGTGTAATGAGGGTGCCTGTGTGTCTGGTGGGTGTGTTTGGCTGGTGAACAAGGAAACTGTGGGAGCTACTCTGGCTTGTCAGTGGATTAAACAGTCCTCGCTACTGGTGGTCTGTCTGGGCCATCCGTGTGTGCATTCCCTCATGTAACCAGACCAGGCGTGTTATCATTTACATATCTGGCCGAGACATAACTGCATGCAGAATTGTTTAATGGGTGTTTTTTTAGTCTGTACTAGAACATTAAAACATACTGACACTTTAAACAAACATTTTAAAACGTTATGCTAATAAAGTGGCCATAAAATGTTGTTGCTCCCACAGTGTTTAAATTTTTGTTGGGATGGAGCAAAATAGCTCAACTTAACATTTGGTTTGTGGATCCCTGGTATGGACCAGGTGTGCACAACTCTAATCCTGAAGGGGCTGTGTCCAGCACACTTCAGTAATTTACTCAGCCAAACACACATAATTATACTTGTCTGTTATTTGGCAGGATTAGTGGGGGCGTTTAAGCAAGAGAACCTTCAAACTGTTCTTGACACTGGTCCTCCAGGGTAAAAGACCAGCCTGGCATACTTTGTTACCCCTCTTCCACCCTGTTCTTCAGCGGTCAGGAGTGTGTGTGTTGTACTGGTGTGAGTGGATCAGACACAGCAGTGCTACTGGAGTATTTAAACACCTCAGTGTCACTGCTGGACTGAGAAAAGTCCACCCACCAACAAGTCCTGTGGGCAGCATCCTGTGGGCAGCGTTCTGTGGGCAGCATTCTGTGGGTAGCGTTACTTAGGCAGTGTCCTGTGGGCAACGACATGTGGGTAGCGTTCTGCAGGCAGCGTCCTGCGGGCAGCGTTCTGTGGGCAGCGTCCTGTGGGCAGCGTCCTGTGGGTAGCGTTCTGTAGGCAGCATCCTGTGGGCAGCCTCCTGTGGGTAGCGTTCTGTAGGCAGCGTTCTGTAGGCAGCATCCTGTGGGCAGTCTCCTGTGGGCAGCGTTCTGTAGGCAGCGTTCTGTAGGCAGCGTCCTGTGGGCAGCCTCCTGTGGGTAGTGTTCTGTGGGCAGCCTCCTGTGGGTAGTGTTCTGTGGGTAGCCTCCTGTGGTCAGCGTTCTGTAGGCACCATTCTGTAGGCAGTGTCCTGTGGGCGGCGTTCTGTAGGCAGTGTCCTGTGGGCGGCCTCCTGTGGATAGCGTTCTGTAGGCAGTGTCCTGTGGGCAGCGTTCTGTAGGCACCGTTCTGTAGGCAGTGTCCTGTGGGCGGCGTTCTGTAGGCAGTGTCCTGTGGGCAGCCTCCTGTGGATAGCGTTCTGTAGGCAGTGTCCTGTGGGCAGTGTTCTGTGGGCAGCGTCCTGTAGGCAGTGTCCTGTGTGCAGCCTCCTGTGGGTAGCATTCTGTAGGCAGTGTCCTGTGGGTAGCCTCCTGTGGGCAGCGTTCTGTGGGCAGCGTCCTGTGGGCAGCGTTCTGTAGGCAGCGTTCTGTGGGCAGCGTTCTGTGGGCAGTGTCCTGTGGGCAGCCTCTTGTGGGTAGCGTTCTGTGGTCAGCGTTCTGTAGGCACCGTTCTGTAGGCAGTGTCCTTTGGGCAGCCTCCTGTGGATAGCGTTCTGTAGGCAGTGTCCTGTGGGCAGCCTCCTGTGGATAGCGTTCTGTAGGCAGTGTCCTGTGGGCAGTGTTCTGTGGGCAGCGTCCTGTAGGCAGTGTCCTGTGTGCAGCCTCCTGTGGGTAGCGTTCTGTAGGCAGCGTCCTGTGGATAGCCTCCTGTGGGCAGCGTTCTGTAGGCAGCATTCTGTAGGCAGCGTCCTGTGGGCAGCGTTCTGTAGGCAGTGTCCTGTGGGCAGCCTCCTGTGGATAGCGTTCTGTAGGCAGTGTCCTGTGGGCAGTGTACTGTGGGCAGCGTCCTGTAGGCAGTGTACTGTGTGCAGCCTCCTGTGGGTAGCGTTCTGTAGGCAGCGTCCTGTGGGTAGCCTCCTGTGGGCAGCGTCCTGTGGGTAGCGTTCTGTAGGCAGCGTCCTGTGGGTAGCCTCCTGTGGGCAGCGTCCTGTGGGTAGCCTCCTGTGGGTAGCGTTCTGTAGGCAGCGTTCTGTGGGCAGCGTTCTGTGACCAGCGTTCTGTGACCACTGATGAAGATCTAGAGGAAGACCAAGCCAAACTCTGCGGCAGCAGATGAGCTATAATCTCTGACTGTACTTCTACAAGATGGACCAGCGAAGTAGGAGTGTCTAATAGAGTGGACGGTGAGTGAACACAGTGATTAAACACACCACCAGCACCATGTCAGTGTCACTGCAGTGCTGAGAATGATCCACCACCCACATAATACCTGCTCTGTGGTGGTCCTGTAGAGGTCCTGCATATTTAGGAAGAGGGTGAAATGAGGATAATAAAGTATACAGGGAAACAGATGTACTATAGAACTACACAGTGCTCCTATATGGTCAGGGATGCTGATGAAAGTGGGCAGGAGAAGATTGTTTGCATAAAGCAGGAATCTAACCTCTGGGTGATGAAGTTGGAGGCCTGGAGGCTGCAAACTGCTTTAACTGCACTACTGACTCACTGACGTAGGTGTTGAGAGGAATGTGTTGGACCCAGACTGTGGTCCTGTCTCACACCATGGCCCTGCTAAAATATTCAGCTTTGTTGCCAGTTTTCAGTGCTTAGTTGTTTTCTGCATCACCTCTATACCAGTGTAGAGTATTCTGTACCAGAGGCCTCCTGCCAGATACACACAAACATACAGGAGGGTGTGCAGGGCGTCGTGTGCTTGATGAGCTGAAGGACGGTTTTACTGAAAGACACTGCGGCTTTGCTTCTGGAGGTCTGGAGAGCAGAGCGTGGTTACAGGAGGAATGGAGAACTTTTAGATCATGTGTAACTTTAACATAGCTCTCATTCACTTCCTCCTGCTCCCTCCCTCTCCTCTCCTTCTCCCCCTCTCTCTTTCTGTCATTTAGTTATCTCTATTTTCACCCTTCTATCGTCCTCTCTCTCTTTCTCTAACTCTACTTTATGCATTCCCTCACTCTCTTTATCCCTCTTATTCACTTCCTCCTGCTCCCTCCCTCTCGCTCTTGCTCTCTCACTCCTCTCCTTCTCCATCTCTCTCTCTCTCTCTCTCTCTTTTCCTTATCTCTGTTTTCACCCTTCTATCATCCTCTCTCTCTTTCTCTAACTCTACTTTATGCATTCCCTCACTCTCTCTATCCCTCTCATTCACTTCCTCCTGCTCCCTCCCTCTCTCTCGCTTTCTCTCTTTCTTTCTCTTTTTTCTCTGATCTCTTTTTCTTCATGACTGTCTTTCTTTCTCTCTCTTTCTACCCATATAAACCTTTCCTGCTTCCGCTAACTCCATTTTATTCTCTCCTTTTTTCTCTCTCTTTCTCTTTCTCTGTCTCTCTGTCTCTTTCTATTTCTTCCTTTCCCTGTGTTGCTCTACCTCTTCTGCTTCCTTACATCCTTTTTTTATCCTATTTCTATAATATTCCCTTTTGCTTTCCCAGCTTCTCTCTCTCTCTCTGTCTGTCTGTCTGTCTGTCTCTCTCTCTCTCTGTCTCTCTCACTCCTCTCCTTCTCCATCTCTCTCTCTCTCTCTCTCTCTCTCTCTCTCTCTCTCTCTCTCTCTCTCTCTCTCTACCCCCAGTGGTGTGGTCCGTCTGGTCAGTAGCAGATGGTTGAGTGGATCAGAAGGAGACGTCCTCTAACCCGGGCCTCAGTCCAGAACCCGCAGAACACTCCAGTCCAGCCCACCGGAGCTGGACAGCAACACTGTTTGTGTGCATGTGTGTGCGTGTGCATGTGTGTGTGTTCGTTCCCAGCCTGTAGTCTATTTTCGTCTCTGCTGGTATGAAACTGTTCTTCAGACCAATTTGCTTTGTATGGCATCATCGAGTGTTTTGCACGTACGCTGGGGAGCCTGCGCGTGCGTTTGTTTGTGTTTCTATTTTTACCGCTCAGGGTGTGATGACGGGTTTTAGAGGGGTTCAGTTGTGGATTAAATAGGACGTAGATCTAGTGCTGTTAGGATATTTACTGAAGAAAGCCGATGACATTGTAAGAGTACAGTTTAGCATGTGCTCTCCACATGGGGGCATTGTTAGCACTCAGGTTGCTTTGGTGTGCATCATTGAAAGAGAGAAAACTGAACTGACATTAGCAGATTCTCATTAACACATATACAGGGGTTGGACAATGAAACTGAAACACCTGGTTTTAGACCACAGTCATTTATTAGTATGGTGTAGGGCCTCCTTTTGCGGCCAATACAGCATCAGTTCGTCTTGGGAATGACATATACTGCGTCCTGCACAGTGGTCAGAGAGATTTAAAGCCATTCTTCTTGCAGGATAGTGGCCAGGTCACTACGTGATGCTGGTGAAGGTTCGTCCTTCTTGGTGGTCTGCTGACATTACCCTGGATACCGTGGCTGTTGATACATCACAAATATTTGCTGTCTTGGTCACAGATGCGCCAGCAAGACGTGCACCAACAGTTTGTCCTTCTTTGAACTCTGGTATGTCACCCATAATGTTGTGTGCATTGCAGTATTTTGTGAGAACCTTCACACTCTGCTCTTACTGGTGGGCAATCTGAAAGAGTGGCCACCAGGTTCCCAATTTTGCCATGAGACCTTGTTAAAATGACAGGTGTTTCAGTTTCATTGCAAACTGTTTTTTGCGGTCAAAATGCATGAATGGGAGAATCTTTCGCATGAGAATGATCCTACCCACCAGGTTTCAGACATGTCATCAGCTGCAACTATTTATTAAGCGAGAAGGCTGTAGAATCTCATCAGCTGGAACTGTTAAGCGTAAGGCTGTAGAATCTTTAAGATACTTTAAAGCCTGTAAAGTCTTTAAATCTTTAAGACACAAAACCATTTAGTTGGGTGTGTCTTAACGTTTGACTGGCACTGCACACACACTCCAAGCAATTAATGTGTGATGTTTGCTATGGGAACGTAAGACTTTTTAAAAATTCTCTAAACAGCAGAACAAACAAACTGTGAATGTCCCAACCAAGTGTAGGCTGAGAAGATTAACGTTCATAACTATTTTCAGCTACTATATCTCAATGAAGAAGGTGTTATTTCAACCTGATTGTGCCATCTCTACCAATTGGCAGAGGAAAACTCTACTGGAATCTTTCAATAGATACACCTTTGTCTGAAAATCTCTGCACACATGTGGATTTTTATTTTTTTATTTTTTTTGGAATTTTTTAAAAAGGTTTTTTAAAAGTTAAGCTTATTTCTTTCAGCATATTATACTTTCACAGGGTTTGATGAACAGAATTACGTAACTTTGCACAACAAAAAAGGCATCTAATGAAGTTTAAATAATTCTTAAAGAAAACAGTCAAAATAATGGTTCTAAAAGTGTTTGTGTTAAGCTAATGCAACTGCAATTGATTACTTGCTTTATCATCTTTATCATCATTGCGCCCCCCCCAATCCCCCCGCCCCCCATTTCTTTTTATTTTGGTGTGGATGTTAAGAGTTAAATTCTGTATGAATCTCTTCCTGGCTTTTGCTTGTACAGCCAAAGCTATAGAAATAGCATCACATTTAGCATCAGTGAATGATGCAGGCATTTTGACAAGTGATTGGATGAAGATGGACATCACCAGTGTTAACCAAAATGGCGAGACTGAAAAAGCACTTCAGGAGGGTTCAGTGCAGTCCTATAACATATTGGCTATGTTTGGCACTACATTCAGTTGTCTAAAACGACTGCCTACAGCTACATGTTACAGTTTTGTTGATCTTTTTAGAGTTGACAGTAACTCATAGTGTACTTTGAGCTACACTGACAAGTCTCCTCAACCTTATTGAAGACCTGGATAAAGTCTGAGGAGGCTGAGAAAAGTTTTCATGGAAAAGAGATGTCTGTCTGTTTATTTCTAGTGTTTGCTAGCAACACTACTCCAACATCACTTCAACGCTAAACTAAAGAAGCACAACCACACAAGTCTTTCCTGATTGATGGGGTTAATGCAACGCAGTATAAGTTATATATAGTTTACAGTAGTAGAACTGATAAAAAGGGAAAGTGAGTGTAGACCCAAGTGGGTGTACTTAATGAAATGGCTGGTCTGTGTGTACTTTATATTCTGTAGAGGTTCTAAATAATAAAGCTGATGTAGCACATCAAAATGTTTTAGTGCCCTGACAGAATGTTCATGAAATGTGGGCGGTTAACTGGCTGGCTTGAGCCATAAAAGCAATTCTAAAACTGATTTTAGGGGCAGTTTGTAGTCTGGCCATTTAAATCACTAAATCACTATTAAAGCAGATTCATTATTACCGGCCCAAAGGAGTCTACATTTCAGGCCTCTTTTGGCATTTACGCAAAAGAATAAAAGCCAATCAGACCTGAACTTTTCAGTACAGGAAGTACACCGCATGTAACTGCTATTTATTATGTAAGTATATATATAACTCCACTCGTCATCACAGGTACAGTTGCACTAATAGTTGTACCTAGAAGGAATCAACTGACAGGAATGAAACTTGGTGGATGGGTTTAACATTGTGAGACATGCAAAAAATGTAAGCCTCACACTCAGCCGTGCATGTGATATAAGCAGGGATGGGCCTTAGTGCTGTACCTGACTGACTCTACAGTGAACAGTGATGCCCTCCATGAGCCAACCTGTTAGTGCCAGCACCATAACCAGAGGGCTGCACGATGTAGGACTACATGCACACAGATGCACATAATGACTGCCCTTAAGGCCACGTCAACATCACCCAAGACTGCAATGGTATCACGCCAGACTGTCATGGAGTGACAGATTCTGCTTTTGTCTTGGTGAAGATGACCAGCGAATTTGTGCGTGGAGGCACTGTGGTCAGCACTACGATCAATCCGTTGTCATGCGTCCAGAAGGCCTGGTGCCACCCCTACCACAATATTTGCCAGAACTGTGTGAGAATATTCAAGCTGCATGGGATGGGTTATCACAGGACACCATTAGGAACCTCTACAACTCCATGCTGACACCTATGCATGTTGCGTTAATAAACATGGCGGCCCAACACCATACTGAGAGGCACCACTTCTGTATGTGTAGCTCAATAAATATTGCCCAAAGCAGTTTATGCAAAATTTAGCCTCATGTATTGTCCCTGGGGACCTTTATCTTCCTTCCCAACAGCTCTGCAATCCCTCACTTCTTTCTAGGTGGAGCTAATCTTTTGATGATGTAAAAAAAATATTTTACACTCGCTTGTTCTGAAGTTTCTGAGGTCACCGTAGTGACAGGACATGCGTCAGAAAGCAGTGCTGTGGTGGTCTGGTGGTAATGGCTTGGAGTTCACCTTGCTTATGGTCAGGTAATGTTGTTTTGCTGTCTTTAACAAGCTGTTGTGATCACGCCCTGTCAGGAAGCCTGCTGTTCTGGTGACATACTGTAGCGTCAGTTAGAGTGGATACTAGAGAAAAGGCTGGGGAGGTAAATCTGGTTTCGCTATGATTATGGTATAGGCAAAATGGTACAGGTATCTGTTTACCATTAGCATTCCCTGTAGCGTCTCTAGCATTTACCGAGCCAGCGGCTCTGTGCTGTGAGCAAGTCATGTCATTCAGACAGTGTAATATCAGTTATTCTAGTTTCATACTGTGCGTGTCTTATTCATGACTGCTTACATGTTATTTCACCATCTGATACACACACACACACACACACACACACACACACACAGGACGAAAGAGAGAGACAGAGAGAGAGAAAACATCCTTTTTATCCTGTGGTTTTCAGTCTGCTCCTGTCTAGAGGAGACAAAAAATAGAAGATAAGAGAGAGAGACAGAGAAAGATGGAGGGAGTGAGGATGAATGGAGGAAGAGAGATCCAGAGAACAATAGTAAAGAAAAAGAGACAAAAGAGATGGAGGCGAACAGTAGTAAGAGAGAGGGAGAGAGTAACGATAAAGAAAATGTGATCATGAAGAACAAGAGATGGAGAGAGTGTGGATAAAAGGGAAAGAGATAAGATAGAGAGAGAGAGAGTGGAAAAAGAGCTACAGAGAGTGATGATAAAGAGAGACAGAGAGAAATTAATAGAGTGAGTGACAGAGAGATGGAGAAAGTGAAGATAAAGAGTGAGGAGGCAGAGAGGGAGATAAAGAGAAAGATGGAGAGACTGAGGTTACAGGAAGAAAGAAACAATGAGGATAAAAAGAGAAATGAGAGAGTGAGGACAGAGAGAGCGAGCATAAAGAGTGAGGTGGAGTGAGAAGTGATAGAGATGTAGAGAGATATGAGAGCAATAGAGAGATGGAGAGAGTGAGGATAAAGAGTGAGGCGATGAGTACAGAGTGAGAGAGATGTAGAGAGCAGTAAGGAGAGACGGAGAAAGTGAGGATAACGGGAGAGAGTGAGGATAAAGAGTGATGAGTGAGTAGGGATAGAGATATAGAGAGATGGAGAGAGTGCGGAAAATGAGTGACATGGAGTGAGTAGGGATAGAGATATAGAGAGATGGAGAGAGTGAGGTCAAAGCAAGACAGAGCGAAATGGAGAGAGTGAGGATAAAGAGTGAAATGGTGTGAGTGGGGATAGAGATATAAAGAGATGCAGAGAGTGAGGATAGAGAGAGTGAGGATAAAGAGAGACAGAGAGAGGTGGAGAGAGTGAGGATAAAGAGTGAAATGGGGTGAGTGGGGATAGAGATATAAAGAGATGCAGAGAGTGAGGATAGAGAGAGGTGGAGAGAGTGAGGATAAAGAGTGAGGTGGAGTGAGAAGGATAGAGCATAATGGGAGAGAGAGAGAGGATAAAGAGGGACATGAACAGATGGAGAGAGTGAGAGAAAGGTTGAGGTTTAGGAGAAATGGAGAGAGTGGGTCAGATGAAAAGAGATGTATACGGAGGGAGGTTAAAGAGAGATAGCGAGAGCGGGGAAAGAGAGGCTGATGATAAAGAACTAGAGAGATGGAGAGTCTAAGGCTCATAAGTGAGATGGAAAGTGTGACGATAAAGAAAGAGATGGAGGAAAGAGTGAAGCATAAGAGAGCGAGAGATGGAGAGGTTGAGTATAAAGAGGGAAAGAGAAAAAGAAAGAGGGATAGATGGAGAGTTTTAATTCACAGGCCTGGCGGGTTGTCTTCTCTCATTTCCTCTGTCTTGCTGTGTTCTAATAAGAGCTATTAGAGGGCTGGGTGATATTAAAGGTGGAAGTGTGTGTGTGTGGGTGTGTGTGTGGGTGTGGGTTTGTGTGTGTTTGTTGGGTATGTGTGTGTGTGTGGGTGTGGGTTTGTGTGTGTTTGTTGGATGTGTGTGTGCCTGTGTGTGTGCTGGGGTGAGAGAGTGCAAGGGAAACCCCCCCTGCTGTGAGGAGATGGTTGGTGTGTGAAATGTTGAGCTCTGCTGGGGGCCATGTTACCCCTGCTGACCCCCGCTGGGGTAACCGTCCAGATAGTGATAATAGATGAGAGATTTTGCAGCTTCCACAAAGACACTCTCCACTCGCTGATCCCCCGCTGTGTTTTTTCATCCTATGCTTTAAATTCTTTCTTTTATTCATCTCATATTTTCCTTTATATTTTTCATTCCCTCTCCTTGCCACCCCTCCCTTGCCCCTTGCTTGCTTTTGTTCTCCCCCTCATCCCTGCCTCAGTGCTCTCTCTCTTTCTCTTTCTCTCTCTCTCTTTCTCTCGCTCTCTCATTTTGTTCCTGAGAGACTGTAATTATGAATTTTTGTGCTAACATGGGCGGATCTCATTCTCTCATTATGAGCCTGGTATTAATGTGTGTGTGAGACTGTGTGTGTGAGTGTGTGACTGTGACTGTGTGTGTGTAAGTGTGTGTGTGTGAGACTGTGTGTGTGTGTGTGTGTGTGTGTGTGTGTAAGTGTGTGTGTGTGAGACTGTGTGTGTGTGTGTGTGAGACTGTGTGTGTGTGTGTGTGAGACTGCGTGTGTGTGAGACTGCGTGTGTGTGTAAGTGTGTGTGTGTGTGTGTGTGTGTGTGTGTGTGTGTGTGAGACTGCGTGTGTGTGAGTGTGAGTGTGTGTAAGTGTGAGTGTGTGTGTAAGTGTGTGTGTGTGTAAGTGTGTGACTGTGTGTGTGTGTGTGTGTGTGTGTGTGTAAGTGTGTGTGTAAGTGTGTGAGACTGTGTGTGTGTGTGTGAGACTGTGTGTGTGTGTGTGAGACTGTGTGTGTGTGTGTGAGAACGTGTGTGTGAGTGTGAGTGTGTGTGTGTGTGTGTGTAAGTGTGTGTGTAAGTGTGTGAGAGCGTTAATTTGTTTTGATGCACCCTTCAGGCTGTGAGCAGAAGACACTGTAAATACATGTCAGGTAAAGGCTTTAAATCACATTGGAACTGTGTTGCACATTTTTGCACTTTCACACGTTTGTGCCAGGAACGTTTGATGCTCATATGGGTTTTCTAAGCTGTTACATTGATTGCTTGCTGTTCCAGGGCAGCAGACACCTGCCTGTAGCACCCTACAGCTTTTACCACATGACCATCTTTACTACCCTGCTGCCTTTAGTACACTACTGCCTGCAGTCCAACATGTAGTACCCTATTGCCTTCAGTCCTCTGCAGCCTTTAAAACAGTGCGGCCATTAGAATGCTGCTTTAAATACCCTGTTGCCTTAAGTACACAGCTGCTTTAAATACCCTATTGCCTTTAGTACACGGCTGCTTTAAATACCCTGTTGCCTTTAGTACACTAATGCTTTAAATACCCTGTCGCCTTTAGTACACTGCTGGTTTTAATACCCTGTTGCCCTTAGTACACAGCTGCTTTAAATACCCTGTTGCCTTTAGTACACTAATGCTTTAAATACCCCGTCGCCTTTAGTACACTGCTGGTTTTAATACCCTGTTGCTTTTAGTACACTGCTACTTTTAATACCCTGTTGCCTTTAGTACACTGCTGCATTTAATACACTATATTAGAACATAGCTATCCTAATACATTATTTTCTTTAATACCCTGTTGCCCTTAGTACACGGCTGCTTTTAATACCTTGTTGCCTTTAGTACACAGCTGCTTTAAATACCCTGTTGCCCTTAGTACATGGCTGCTTTTAATACCTTGTTGCCTTTAGTACACTGGTGCTTTTAATATCATGTTGTCTTTAGTACACAAATCCTTTAAGTACCCTGTTGCCTTCAGCATACGACTGCTTTTAATAGCTTTTAACAGCTGTGTACTAAGGGCAGAACAGCCTTTTGGCTCCTTAAGTTTCATTGTAGAAACTGCCCTACATGTGCTCACACTTTCCTATTCAGATATACACCTTTTTATCAAATATACTTTTTTCCAGGAATGAGTGGATGAGCTTCTTGGTCTGTCCTCTTTCAGGTCACATCCTTATTAAAGGTCTTTCACCAACTCTGAGACAGATCCAGTACTTTAACTCCTCCTCCTTCACTCCTCTGAATACCTGATACTGTAATAACTGTCTCTTTCTACTGCTCGTGGGACTGTGGGCCATCTAAAGGTCAAGAGAGGTGCAGGAGTTGTGTGTGTGTGCGGTGTGTGTGTGCATTTAATAACACAGCAGTTCTAATGCTAATGAGCTTGGGTGAAGTAGCAGGAGAGAAGAGCGGGTTCCACATGGAGCTAACTCACTTTACTCACCTGCTCTGTGTCTATTTGAGTCTGTGAATATCTGTAAGCTTGGGTGTGTGTGTGTGTACACATGGATGTGTGTATATAAAGAGGCGAGGGGAAGGTAGAAGACCAGCTCGTCGTCACTCAAAGTGTCAAATAAATTATATTCTTAATGAAAGCAGTGATTTAAATACAGTCTTAAGAATTACAATCATTAGATCATGGATACATGCAGTTAAAACATAGTATAAAATACTGAAATGTTAAAAAAATACATTTACGGTATTTAGCTGACGCTCTTATCCAGAGTGACTTTCAAGGGTAATCATATTACAGGTAGGCCAGTGTAGTGTTAGGACTCTTATTGGTGTGGCACAGCATAGTCACTCAGCCCGGGATTCGAACCCCAGTCTCCCACATGTGGTGGGGGCTACTTGGTGGGTAGTGGTGTTATCCGCTAAGCTACACCAACCACATACATTTAGACCCCACTGTATTGAATTCATCAAGCACTGCTTTTTATACCCGACCTCAGCCTGACACATACACTCATCGTCAAAAACATGCACCTAGAAGGAAGTGTGGGATTGCAGTGCCATAGAGAAGGAAGATAAAGATTACCAGGTACAATACATGATGATAAATTTAGACTGATATGGGTAAGGTAGGGTCTCTCAGTAAGGTGGTGTTGCCAGATGTCTTAGCACGGAGTTGTAGACGTTCCTAATGATGTCCTCTGATAATCCGTCCCATGCAGCTTGAATATTCCCACACAGTTCCTGTAGATTCGGTAGGGGTGGAGTAACACCAGCCCCTCTGGAAGTGTGAGGTGTGACAACAAACCGTTTATCTTGGCACTGACCACGATGCCTCCACACACGGATTCCTTGGTTGTCTTTACTAAGACAAAAGCTGGACTCTTTACTGAAGATGACTCTCTGAGTCACTCCATGACAGTCTGAAACGACACCATAAGGGTAGTCACCATAACGGTCATGCAGGATGACTAATGGAGGGCATCACTGCTTGCTGAATGTCTGTAATTGTTGCTGTTGGGTCAGTCAGGTACATCTATAAGACCTGTCCCTGCTTATATCACATGCACAGTCGAGATGTAGCCACCAAGTTTCATTCCAGTCAGTTGGTTCCATGGTGGTTGGTGTGGCGCAGTGGATAACACCACTCCCCCCACAAGAAGCTACTGTCCCATGTGGGAGACTGGGGTTTGATTCCCTGTCACTATGCTGTGCTACACCAATAAGAGTCCCTGGGCAAGACTCCTAATACTATGTTGACCTAGTTGTGATGTGATTAACCTTGTAAGTCGCTCTGGATAAGAGCATCAGCTAAATGCCACAAATGTAAATGGGTTCAAATCCCAGTCTAGGTGGCAAATACTGAGCTACACCAATAAGAGTCGTTGGGCAAGACTCCTAACACTGCACTGCCTGCCTCTAATAATATGATTCCATTGGTATCAATTTGTACAACTATTTTTTTGTTGAATGTATTTGGAAAATGATGTGCCAACTAGAGGTCTGTCCTGCTGGGTCCTGATAAGTTTGTACAAATATTTTTTAAAAAATTGCAAAAGTTGTTCTGCTGTGGAGTGTGTGCTTATAAAACTGAATAAGTCTGGTGTTATATGCTTAAACCTTCTTTTACTGGGAAACACATGGTCTGCTGCATCCTGAACTAGCAGTAGCCCATTTAAATGGACAGCAATGGAACCAGCCTCTAACAGCCTGTGGTCTAATCTAGTAGATATGAAAGTATTAACTCAGCTTTCCCAGCACACTGCACTGTTAGCATTTGTCTTATTTTAGATATTGCTGCTGTCGGAACAAAACCTCAGGACAAAATCTCCAAAATTACATCTTTACACAAGAAGAAAAAACATACTTTACTGTTAATGTAAGTCACTGAAACCAGACATTTAGGTAAATTTCCAGTGGTCTATTTATTATGAAGTTTACACACATACTTTCAAAGTGTTTCAAAAAAAGTAGTTTTAAAAACTGAAAAAATGAACAAAAAGATGAGTAATTAAAACACAGTCATTACTGAAATAGATAGATAGATAGATAGATACTTTATTGATCCCAGAGGGAAATTCAAGGCATCCAGTAGCAGATATACAAACTATACAGAAGTAACAACAGAAGCACAATAGAGCTGTACAGATAGAGACAGAGATACAATATAAAGTATGAAAGTATAAAAATAGAGTCCTTAGTGTAAGTCTGGGTAAGGTATAAAGTATAAATGGAGGTAGTGGTAAACCATTTGCTGAGCAAATTAAGAAGATGGCTGTTGTCAGCCATATAGACAGTGCAAGTACGCAGTAATATAAATAATTTATCAGTGCAAAATGTGTAAACAGTACAGAATGGAGTAGAAAAATACAATATAAATAGAAACAGGGCATTTAGGAGGGAGTGTGTGCAGAGATGGGGGTGTGTCCATTGGAGTGACCGGAATGAAAGTTTTTCATTTCCTGTGTTGGGACTCATTCATAAAGTACCATCCACTGTAGCACCAAGGCCTGTAGCATTTGCTTGCACTGATAAATACTTAAGGTCGAGCATAAAATCGGCAGCCTATTTTGACAGTGATTCTTCTGTTTCATCAGAGTTTAGCAGGTGGATGTTCCTGGTGTTTAATAACACAGTCCTCTGGTATGTGTTCTTATTGTACCACTGAATTTACCTGAGCTGACACATATGACTGACTAATGTCAGATAACAGTGAAATTCAACATGAACTATGTATCCAAGGGGCTATAAACAAATTGAAAACAATAAAGGCCCTAAGACAGAGCCCTGAGGCACCCCATGCAGTGGCCTGTCAAGTAAGACCTAAAAGAGAGAAGAAACGGGTGGAGTCTCTGTGTGTGTGTGTGTGTGTGTGTGTGTGTGTGTGTGTGTGTGTGTGTGTGTGTGTGTGTGCATGTGTGTTGAGGAAAGAAATGGGTGGAGTCTGTGTTTGTGTGTGTGTGTGTGTTGAGGAAAGAAATGAGTGGAGTCTGTGTGTTTGTGGATGAGAGGGATGGGCAGAAACTTTGCAAGAGTGAGGTGTGTGTGTGTTGAGGAAAGATATGGGTGGAGTCTGTGTTTGTGTGTGTGTGTGTTGAGGAAAGAAATGGGTGGAGTTTGTGTGTGTGTGTGTATTGAGGAAAGAAATGGGTGGAGTCTGTGTTTGTGGATGAGAGGGTTGGGCAGAAACTTTGTGAGTGTGTTGAAGAGTGGTGTGTATGTGTATGTGTGTGTGTGTGTGTGTGTGTGTGTTGAGGAAAGAAATAGGTGGAGTCTGTGTGTGTGTGTGTTGAGTAAAGAAATAGGTGGAGTCTGTTTGTGTGTGTTTGTGTTGAGGAAAGAAATGGGTGGAGTCTGTGTTTGTGTGTGTTTGTGGATGAGAGGGTTGGGCAGAAACTTTGCAAGTGTGTTGAAGAGTGAGGTGTGTGTGTGTGTGTGTGTTGAGGAAAGAAATGGGTGGAGTCTGTGTTTGTGTGTGTGTGTGTGTTGAGGAAAGAAATGAGTGGAGTCTGTGTGTGTGTGTGTGTTTGTGGATGAGAGGGATGGGCAGAAACTTTGCAAGAGTGAGGTGTGTGTGTGTTGAGGAAAGATATGGGTGGAGTCTGTGTTTGTGTGTGTGTGTGTTGAGGAAAGAAATGGGTGGAGTTTGTGTGTGTGTGTGTATTGAGGAAAGAAATGGGTGGAGTCTGTGTTTGTGGATGAGAGGGTTGGGCAGAAACTTTGTGAGTGTGTTGAAGAGTGGTGTGTATGTGTATGTGTGTGTGTGTGTGTGTGTGTGTGTGTTGAGGAAAAAAATGGGTGGAGTCTGTTTGTGTGTGTGTGTGTGTTGAGGAAAGAAATGGGTGGAGTCTGTGTTTATGGATGAGAGAGATGGGCAGAAACTTTGCGAGTGTGTTGAAGAGTGAGGTGTGTGTGTTTGTGTGTGTGTGTTTGTGTTGTGAAAAGCCAGGTGGAGTGCTGTAGACAGTGAAGGAGCTGAGAGGAGAATTTACTGGCCATTGGTTCTGGACTGTTAGTGGAGTAATCTGGCCAGCTGGCTTCTCCTCTCTCCTCTACACCAAACAAACACACACGCACAGACACACACACACACCCCGGTGCAGGTGGTTAAGAGGCGTAAGAACAGAGGAGAGGGTGAGAGCAGCGGGTGTGTTGACGCTTTTGATGACCGAAGTGTAGCGTGGCATTCACACTCCATCAAAAAGAAACACACACGCACACACACACAGCAACTCTGCAAATTACACAGTCATTTAGAGAAGCAGCAGGCAGTCTATACAGAAACGCTGGACGGAAGCACTTTGCAAAATAATGCCCGTGTACCTCCCTGCTCTCCAGTTACCTTAAAACCCCTCAGAAAATAGTTTCCCTTTATGTGGAAACTGTTTTCAACAGAAAGAACGGAGGGGACCTATCTATGAGCCGCCAACAAAATTACTACTGCTAAGCAACTTTTGGAAGTTGGACAAACTTTATAGAACATTGCAGTAGGTCTCGTTAAGGCTAATGAGTTCAGAGTGAGTATGTAACACTTTCACTGCTTCCAGTG